>JAABOM020031880.1:0-17324 GCA_011800125.2 Solanum clarkiae
TTGAGGGTAATATAGTTTTAAAAATAAATAAATCTGACTTACTTCCTATATAAATAAAAGGGACAAAAATATTATCACAAACATCAAAATCAAAATCAAAATCTATTACGTAATAACTTAACGAAAAATGTTACTTTTCCTTAGTGATAAGTACATGTTGGGTTTAAGTAAGATATGAATCAGGAGAAATAAGAAATAAGGAAAATTAGGTAAAGGAAAAGAGAAATTTTTTTGTTCTTGTATTAGGAAACACTTTGTTTAGCTCTTAAAAGGTAAATCAGAGGGGATGCCCTTGTGTCGTCATTGTCGATGCTCACTTGACTTGTCTTTGGATTCAACTACGGTTAAGGCTATGGCTTCGTTCGACTTTGGCTTCAGCCTCGGCCTTGGCTTCGTCTTGACAAATGATATGATTGATTGATAAATTTTTTAAACAAATTTATTTAATCAATCTCATTAGATTTTCGTTTTCTAATTAATATTATTGATGAGTTTATTTAATGATTATTAATTAATTAATTAAACTAATTTATGAATTAATTATTAATTAATTTAATTCGTGAAATTAGTTAATCGAATTTCAAATTTCGCTCCCGATTTGCAAAAGTTCCTTCCAAACAGACATTTCTTTCCGTAAAGAGGTTATGCCTATTCTGAACAGTTGAGATTGTTTCAAACAAGTGAGTTCGCGTCTATTGTTGGCTATAAATAGAGAGGTTTTCTGCATTTTTCTGACATCGAATTTTCTCCTCTTCTACATATATATTTTTTACACACAAAATTGAGTCTGTGTGTGAATTCGTTGCTGACTTTGTTCGCTGATATTATAAAAGTTTGAAGTACTGCTATTTTTGTAATAGTTTATCTTTTTTATCCTGTAAGGAAATAATCTACAACCTAGGATACAGTGAGGGATTAAATTCCTTAAGAGCACACTGTGGATTTAGATGTTTTATATTTTCATCTATCTTTATTGTTTATTGTACTGTTTTGAATACCAGATTTACAAGCTTAAGGAATTTAACAGTTTTTTTTTTCTATATTCTTACTTTCTGAATTTTTGTGTTTGATTTTAAGCCTTCTGTCTATTTGTGACAGAAATAAGTACTACACAGATTTAATCCTTATTGTTAGTGTTCTATATACTAAACTAGGTAAGTAGCCCGCACTTCGCGCGGTCATAAATAATCTAATTAAGTTTTTATTTAATATTAAAACTAATAAACAAACAACAACAACAACAACAACAACAACATACCTAGTGGAATTCCACAAGTGGGGTCTGGGGAGGATAGAATGTACACAAATCTTACCACTACCTCATAGAAGTAGAGAGACTGTTTCCTGGGAACTCTTGTCTAAAAAACCATAAGCAGAATAAACTAGATATGAAAAAAAGTAAAAGAAAGGGAACAACAAAAAAGGACTAATAACCAAAAAAACATGACAATACGTAAATATATTACAATTAACACATAAATAACAAATAATGACAACACATGTTATAAAACACTACTATTCCTCTACCTTACTATACCCCATAACTAGATAACCACCTAACCTTAGCAACCAATTAGCCTACTACTCTAATTCGCGACCTCCATTTCTTTCTATCTAGGGTCATGTCCTCAGTGAGATCAAGTTCCGCCATATCATGTCTAATCACCTCCCCCCAGTACTTCTTCGGTCTACCTCTACCCCTCTGTGTAGTTCCTAAAACCAACCTCTCGCACCTCCTAACAGGAGCATCAGGACTCCTTCTTTGCACATGTCAAAACCATCACAGTCTCGCTTCCATCATCTTATCAGCCACCAGGGCCACCTCTAGCTTCTCCCAAATGGTCTCATTCCTAACCTTTTCACTCCTGGTGTGACCATACATCCATCTCAACATCCTCATCTCTATGACATGCATCTTCTGGACATGTGTATTTTTGATTGGCCAACACTCTACCCCATACAGCAAAGATGGTCTAACCACTAATCTGTACAACTTACCTTTGAGTTTAGGTGGTATCTTCTTATCACATAATACTCCAGATGCAAGCCTCAATTTAGTCCATGCTGCCCAATATGATGTGTGACATCATCATCGATATCGCCACTTTTATGGATGATGGACCCTAGATACTTAAAGTTTTTCCTCTTGGGGATAAGTTGAGTGGCAAGCCTCACATCAAAGTTTGTTTTATCCCTCTCAACATTAAATTTACACTCTAAGTATTCAGTTTTGGTCCTGCTAAATTTGAATCCTTTGGACTCCAAGGCGTGTCTCTAGACCTCCAACCTATCATTAACTTTAGTCCGAGTCTCATCAATCAGTACTATGTCATCTGCAAATAGCATACACCATGGTACCTCCTCCTAGATAGATCATGTCAGCTTATCCATCACCAAGGCAAATAAGAAAGGGCTCAACACAGATCCTTGACGGAGTCCCATCTCAACAAGAAAATACTCCGAGTCTCCTCCCACTGTTCTTACCCGAGTTTTGGCTCCATCATACATGTCCTTAATTGCCCTGATATATGTCATTGGGATACCTTTCACCTCTAGACACCTCCATAAGACATCCCTTGGGACTTTGTCATATGCCTCCTTGAGATTAATGAACACCATATGAAGGTCTTTTTTTATTTCCCTATATTTCTCCACTAACCTCCGAACAGGATGAATTGCTTCAGTAGTCGATCACTTCGACATGAATCCAAATTGATTCTCCGAGATAGATACTACTCTTCGCACCCTCATCTCCACTACTCTCTCCTAGACCTTCATAGTGTGGCTTAACAACTTGATACCCCTGTAATTTGTTACAGTTTTGAATATCTCCCTTATTCTTGTATAATGGAACCATTGTATCCCTCCTCCATTTATCAGGCATCTTGGCAGTCTTCATAATAGCATTGAACAGTCTAGTGAACCACTCTATGCCATCCTTGATCATGTTCTTCCAAAAGTCTACCGGAATCTCATCGGGGCTGATCATCCTCCCCCTCTTCATCCTACTAATAGCCCGTCTTACCTCCTCAACTCTGAACGGCCTGCAATAACCAAAATCACAATGGTTTTCAAAGTGTGGCAACTTACCCATCTCAATATCTCTATCTTCTTTTTCATTTAAGAGTTTATGAAAGTAAGCTTGCCACCTTAATTTAATGGAAGTGTCATCCACTAACACCTCACCCTCCTCATCCTTAATGCACTTCACTTGGTCCAAGTTGCGAGCTTTTTTTTCTCTCACTTTAGCGAGCCTATACAATCTCTTGTTCCCGCCTTTATCACTTAGCTCCTCATAAAGGCGCTCAAACACTGCCGACTTAGCAATCGTCACTGCTATCTTTGCTTCTGACTTGGCTGTCTTGTAGATTACCTTAAGCTTTTGCTTTTCATCTTCATCCCTACACTCTAACCACTCTGAGTAAATGGTCTTCTTATCTTTCACTTTGCCCTGAGCTTCATCATTCTACCACCAATCTCCCTAACGTCCACCAAAGTTCCCTCTCGAAACACCTAGTACCTCGATAGCACCTTTCTTATGTAACCAGCAGTCGTGTCCCACATACTATTCACATTACCTTCACTACTTCACGCCTCTAAGTTTCTCAACTTTTCTTCCATCTCGCGAGAAAGGGTAGGAGTAAGGCCTAACCATCTAATCCTAGGTTGGGCATACATAACCTTCTTCATCTTTTCTCTCTTGATCTCCACATCCATCGCTAAAAGCCTATGTTGAGTGGAAATATTTTCACTCGGAATAACCTTGTAATTCTTACATAGACTACTATCGCCCTTTCAGAGAAGTAGGTAATCTATATGAGTCTTAGTTACCATACTATGGAAGGTAATCAAGTGGTTTTCCCTTTTTGAGAAACATGAGTTAGTAATCACTAACTCAAAGGCTTTGGCAAAATTCAAGAGGGACATCCCACTTCAATTCCTCTCCCCAAAGCCAAAGCCTCCATGAACATCTTCAAATCCGCTAGTAGTTGCCCCGATATGCCCATTAAAGTCACCCCCAATGAAAATTTTTTCTGTCTCCGGTATGCTTCACACAACCTCATCCAGATCCTTCCAAAAGAGCCTTTTGACTTCCCCATCTCTGTCTACTTGGGGCGCATAAGCACTAACTACATTCACTACATGTCTACCAATCACGAGTTTGATAAACATCATCCTATCATTAACCCTCCTAGCCTCAACCACATAATCCCTAAGATTCTCGTCTACTAAGATACTTACACCATTTCTATCCCTAGAACTACCCGAGTACCACATCTTAAACCCATCCACGTCCCGTGCTTTGTTGCCTACCCATCTGGTCTCTTGGACACACGCTATATTAATATGTCTCCTTTTAAAACATTTTACTAATTCTATTGGCTTCCCTGTTAGTGACCCTATATTCCACGATACTATTTTTAACTTAAATAAGATCATGACCCTCTTGCCACCCCTACCCCTTACCTCCGACCCCGACTGATGACATGACCCTAGTCCACCATTATCTCCTGACGCCACTAAACTACAAAATTGATAATCCCTACAAACAAGTACAAGTCACAATAAAGAATAATAGTACTATACACTTGCAATTTTACAAACAAGGAATACTAAATAATACCAGCAAACTACCCACAAACAGTACTATGCAACAACAATAAACAAGACTCCAACAAAATACAACAATATGCAACAATATAGCAACAATATGCTAAGTAATTTTCCCAACAAACAATATGCTAAGTAATGTGTATACAATAATATATAATAAATATACAACTATAGGCAGAGGAATCAAATATGACACAAATAATTGGAGGACAAGAAATCAAAGATAAGTAAAGGGTACCATATAACACAAATAATTAGAGTATAAGAAATCAAAAGCTACAGAAAACAATACACCTGGGAGTATGTATATACAAGGTAAATAGTATAATGCAAAATAACGTATATACAAGGTGAATAGGCAACAGTAATAAAGAAATCCAGCAATTAACAGGATAAAATTGCTTAAACTAAGAAATCCAGAAATAGAGAGAAAAAAGGGACGATATTCAGCTGAATCAAGAAGTAGAAATGATATACAAGAAGCTAGAAATGATATCCCCAAAACTGATCAAGAAAGGAATGATAGAACCTGGATTGAAACTGACTGACAGAATGAACTGATCGCCGGAATTCTCTGTTTCTGGCCTGATCGCCGGAGTCTGCCTGAAAGCATCATCAAAATCTGATGAGCAGTGGAAGCGCTGATAAAGGAGATCTGTTATGAAAGAAATGGATTGAGTCTGCCAATAAAGGAGATCGACTGAAACTGTCAACACGTTTCGTCGGAACCTCTTAGAGATTAGTTCTTGGAAGAATTGAAAAAGATTCTTGAATTCTTGACTTGGAATCTTTAGAGTTCTTGATGAAGAACCCTGATTCTTGAAAAAGAAGAATCAAGAAGTTCTTTCTTGGAATTCTTGAATTTGTTTCTTGAAACCCTTGAGGATGAATCTTGAAAGCTAATCCTAACTTTGATGACTTTCTTGATGATTCTTGAGCATTTATGTTTAGGAGGATAAAACTAATAAAATACACTAAAATTATTAAGTTCTTTCTATATAGAAAATTTAGCATTATCAATTTATCTCAAAAACTTTTATTAATGTAATATTGTCAAAGTCCTAGTTATCTTCAATAATATTTTTGAATTATAACATTATTTCTTGATATAATTGGCTTGTCAATAGTGCTTAAACTCCCTAACTTGAATATTAAATTACCATAATACCCCCAACTTAAAAATTAATTTAATATAATATTTATATTTTATATTATATTTATTTAATTATATTACATTTTATTAAAAGCAGATAATTTTTCACATTGAAGAATTGTGACTTTTTCGAAAGCTTGTGACTTTTTCAAGGAGTTGTAATTTTTTTTTTAAAGTTGTGATTTTTTTGAAGAGTTGTGCCTTTTTCAAAGGGCTGTGACTTTTTCGAAGGAGTATGACTTTGTTGAAGGGTTGTAACTTTTCCGAAGGGGTTGTAACTTTTCCGAAGGGGTTGTAACTTTTTCGAAAGGTTATAACTTTTTCAAGTAGTTGTGACTTTTTTAAAAAGTTGTGCCTTCTTCGAAGAGTTATGCGTTTTTTGAAGGATTATTACTTTTCCGAAGGGTTGTAATTTTGTTTTTTGAAGGGTTATGACTTTTTTGAAGGTCTGTGACTTTTTCAAAGGGATGTGACTTTTTTGAAGGGTTGTGACTTTCTCAAAGGGTTGTGACTTTTCTAAAAAGATTACTATAGTGTTCCAACTTAAAATCAATTCAATATATTTTAAAAGCGGATAATTTTTCATATTGAAGGATTGTGACTTTTTCAAAGGTTCTGACTTTTTCAAAGAGTTATGATTTTTTTAAAAGTTGTGACTTTTTGGAAGAGTTATGACTTTTTTTTGTAGGGTTAATGACTTTTTCGTAAGATTGTGGTCTTTTTAAAGGGTT
Organism: Solanum clarkiae; assembly: GCA_011800125.2. Lineage (NCBI taxonomy): Eukaryota > Viridiplantae > Streptophyta > Magnoliopsida > Solanales > Solanaceae > Solanum > Solanum clarkiae. The sequence continues at coordinate 6,499 of JAABOM020031880.1, forward strand.
ATGCCTTTTTCGAAGGTATATGACTCTTGTTCATATCATAAGCATGCATAAGGTAAAATAAAGAATTCATAAGAGAGTAAGGAAACAGAACATAGCAATATCAAAGTCATAGTTTTCCTTTAAGGGGATTACAACATCATAAGTCCAAAACATACCTCTACATCATAGAATCTTGGCGGGGTCTAGAACATGCTACTAGCTCACCCTCAAGATAGGATAATAGATGAAATCATAAGTCTCAAAATACGAAAGCATAACATGAACAAGACTTTCCTCGAAGCATGAGAATTCACCAATAATCTTCAATGAGCAATCCAAAGTCTAGCCATGAATAGGATGAGTGGTCTCTTCGTCCATCTCCATATGGTTAGATCATGTAGGCAAACAGTTTATGTTAGTACATAGAATATACTAAGTATGTAGCTATACCATGAATCAAAGAACCATCATAACATAATATCAATATGCATAACCATAGTAATTAAATAAGGACAAGATATACATGAGCAATGCATGTTTAAAACCACAAAGAAAAACATCACAAAATCTCTCATAACCTAGCATACATATGTGGAAATAAGACCATAATCGACAATAATACTATATGGACTATTACATGGTATCCTGATGTTTCCTTTACATCGAGCGAAAAATGAGTCTACTTTGCAGGTAGACTTGACTCTACCCTTTAGGCTCTACCCTAGCATGGAGAGTGTCACATGAACATAAAGATCCCACCCTTTAGGCTTAACCCTAGCATAGTGAGTATCACATGGACATAACGCAATATGGATCCATTAGCTAGCCTTATAGACATATGATAATAAACTTACGGTGGCACGTAGTTATGAGACTTGAAGATTTATGTAAAAAAAACCTTGGGGATAATCCCCCTCATACAAGCACATTCATTGCTAAGTCAAATCTCATGGAATACATAATCATGCATATACATAGTCATCATCATAATATAGAAATCATACTTTCATACCTTGTAAAATAGGCATCATAACATCATGACATCATCAAATCATGCTCTCATACTTACAATCATATTCATAAATCATCACTTTACATAGGAAACTAGGACCACATGTGGGTTCATGAACAATTGAGATTAAAATCATGTAATTGGATGAAAATCATATGGGAATCATTCAATTGAATTCAATTTGAACCACTAGTAAAGGAATCCATATCAATTTAACAAGCCTCAATCATAATATACTCAAAATCATTTGGATTCCCTTAGAAATCGTAGAAATTATGTGTTTCTTTATAATTCATGCATAATTAAGTATAATAATTATGTAATAATCATAATTCCATCATTTGAAAATCCATCATAAAAGTTTATAGATATTCATGCTTAAACTTTGAGAAAAAGGAGATTTGAGTTGGGCTCTATGGATGAATCTAATCCATGAATGAAGTCTTACCTACCTCAAGTAGAAAGTCCTAAAAAATTAGAGTGATTAGACCATGGAATCCTTGACCTAAATATAGAACCCTAAGCTTCAATGGAGAGCTTGCTAAAGAGAGAAAATTTAAAATTTTGGGAGAGGTTTGGAGAGTGAATGAGCTAGAATGAATTAAGAATGAGTTTTATAGGAATTGAGTTAGTTAAATTAGTTACTAGGGTAAAAACAATATAGTTTAAGATTTAAATGGATCAGAAATGATCAAAAGACCCTTTATTTAAAAATTATCAGACCCATATACGGGCATTATTTATCGACCGTAAACTAGAGTACGAGTCGTGCTTAGTCTTTGTACTTTGAATGACCCAAAATTTTACCTACTGGAATTTCGCACCTTCAATCCATGAGCTCATAGTACGTTCTGTAGTTCCATTTACGGACTGTCGATCCTATTCACAGAAATCGCCAAAAGTTAGAAAAGTTTTCATTGTCCCTGAACCTAGGACCTAGACATGACATGACAAATGTGATATCTGAAGGTGTTCTATATATGCCTCTTGTTCATATCATAAGCATACATGTAAATAAACAATAATAACAGTAACCAACCGGACCATAACATCATAAGAGTCAAAAGTTTCCCTTCAGGGAGAATTTACAGCATCTATAATCCAATACATGTCTCCACATGTTTGATCTTGGCGGGGATTATAACATAGCTTTACTAGATTACCTTCAAGACTAGAAAGTACAAAAGTCTTAGAAACATCATCATAAGCAAGAACATAAGGGCTTGTCTCCGAAGCATGAGAACTTACTAAGTCTTCAATAGCAATACCAAAAGCTAGCCACAAAAGTGTGGAGTTACATCATCATTCGTCCCAACATGGTGACATTACATAGGCAAGAGTATGCACCAATACATTGGAATGTATTAAGTATGTATCATGCAATGCACCAATGATTATCATGCATAATTGCAATATGCTTAGGCGTAGCAATAGAATAAGGACAAGATATGCATTAATTTATGCACCTTTAAAAATCATATGTGGAAGCATCATAAAATATTTCATAGTGTAGTAAACATACATATATGGGAATAAGACCATAACTGACACTAAGACCATGCTGACTACTACGTGGAATCCTAATGTTCCCTCTACACCCCCAAAAAAAAAGAAAGAGGAGTCTACTTTACCAAGGTAGATCTGACCCTTATCCTATGGGCTCTATCCTAGCACAGTGAGAATCCATCATTTTTGACCCTACCCTTTAGCATCTATCCTAGATGGTGAGTTTCCATTAAAAAGATATATGGATCCATTAGCACATCTTATAAGCATATATATCATCATCATCCTACGACAACATGTAGTTATGAGATAATGGAATCTACCAATATCCTCTCGGTGCTAAGTCATATCCCGTGAAATACATAACCATGCATAACCCTATAGAATATTCTACATATCTATAAAGGATTTTAAGTGTTTCCAACACTTGACTCCATTTTTCTACACTTCTCCAAGTGTACACAAGGTTTCCCTTCAACATTCTAGAGTCTTCTAAGGAGCCACAAATGTTATCCGTAATGTTCTAGAGTCTTTTGAAAACCTCTCTAAGACTCTAATTTCTTCTCTTTTACTCTAGATTTTTTCCTCTTTAAGATGATTAAATGGCGGGTCGTCACACTCTTCCTCACCTGATGTTGCGACATCCTTGGCGTAATGCAGTAGTAGGAACTCCGTACTCTTTTCCAACTGCTACAGGTCTTTGTGTCGTTTCCATGTGATCCTCTCCGGAGATTTTCTTTTCTAGAATGCAAGGAACATTTTTACGATTGGCTGTCTCTGTTCCTGCTTGACTTCCTTCGGTGGCTTTTCCTCTCCTGACTTCTCCTCCTAGCGGGCGTAGAGAACAACAATGGCTTTTTATCCTTGAACCCCTCCACAAGTTGCAAGGCAGACAGATGAGCTTGTCCCTTTAACTTAGACACCTTGATTAAGGGTACCATACAGGAACCCCTTGCTCAATGACCAGGAGCTTTGTTAGAGGTAGGGGTTGATCACCGCGTGACACCTTTGGAAAAACTCCTTCCCAAAATTATCTTGAAGCAATCTATTGAAGTGACATGAAAGTTTGTCTTACCATGACACTTGCGCAACATTATGTCGACTCCTTAAGCAACTCCGATACAAGAGTCATTAGTGTATTAACAGTCCTGAGGCGAGAATCACTTGGGTTATACCTCAATCCCAACCTTGTCATCGTAAATGTGGTCAAGATATTAGCTCTGCGCCTGTTTTGACCATGACACAAGTGGTTCTTCCATTGACTGTGATGTCCACATACTGTGCACTGTACTCTTTTGGCTTCTCCGGTTGTTTTGTGATGGCTCCACAGAGCCCAATTATGCCTACCCACACCGTGCCCGATCCTTCCCCTGGTTCTTATGCCTTCGACTCCCTCTATTCGCACAATATGGTACCGAGGCTCTTCAGTTCAGGGCACTTTTTATAGTTATGCGTGCCACCGCTTATGTAGTACTTAAATCCTTTTTCCTATTGTGCCTTGCGAGCTCTAGAATTTCAGAAATTGACAATGCTAAATGCTAGCAACTTTCATGTAAATCTTATATTGATATGATTCTCACGAAGAGCAAGGTCAAACCCTCACTACAATTTGGTAACTTCCATAGACCCCATATAAAAGTTTTGAAGACACAAGATATATTTAATGTCAGTCTTAGAATGATTAATTTATCTTGACTTATCAGAATAGTTTTGAAGTGTGTAAAATACATTGATCCCTACTATTGTTATTGAGATATGTCCTATTAAACTTTCTAGTTACCAGAAAATCAAAGTCTTTGTCATGACCCAACTTTACAAGTCATGATGGGACTTATTATAACCCAACGATAGAGAAGCCAACCTGCAATCCATGATCACAATTTTGTAAACGCGTGATGTATTGATTAGAAGGGAGCTTTCAGAGGATTGAACTCTATCGCACGAATTGGAATAAGAAGAAGTGTAACCATTCCTAATGTCTGGAAGGATTGAGAGTTCAATTGGACGAATCTGGTGAAGGTGGAGTTCTTGTGCATAATGGATCTGCATCATCTCTAGTAGTGGTGGTGAAGGAGAAGCAAGAACAATTGTAACTTGGGCGTGATCAAATATACCCAATCAAAATGCCAAATGTCTATCTAAAGCAAGAATAAAGAGTAGACAAGTGACCCATTAATACCACTCAAAGCTCGTAACTCAACTCAGCTTAACTTGACTCAGAGTACTCAAAGTTGGAACCTTCTGGGAGTTTCTCTTATCTAACAATAATTATTAGTACTACAAAAATTGAGAGAAGAAAAGTTGTATGCTAAGTATGAGAAGTGTGTATTTTGATTGAAAGAGATTGCGTTTCTAGGTCATGTGGTGTCCTTCGGTGAAAAATTATAAAATTTATATATAATAAAAATAATTTTATATATATTCATTGGTCAATCAATCATTTTTTGTGCTTATTCCCTAGATACGACATGCATATTGTGTATTATGATATAATGTTTTCTAGTTTATTTTGAATAATCAAATCTGCATCTCCAGTACTTTTGTTCAAGAGAAAACCTCTATTTTTCCTTCTTTCACTAAGGCCTTAAACTCAAGCAAGGATGAGTCAAGATCTTGTTTTGCTATCACCTTATCAACCAAAGAAGACTTCTTATGTCTCTGCTTTTACTCTCATATATTTGTGTTTAGTTAGCTTTATGTGTTGATGTTGAGTTTGTTGTTTCTGGGTTTTCTGTATAGAGTCATCAAGCAATAGGAAGAGGAAAAATGGAAACTTTGGTAGTCAAGAAGAACCCAAGAAGAAGCTACAAAGGGTAGTGCAGGATTGTACACCTCATCGATAAATTGTTGGGGATCTTCCTCCACCTTAAAGCCATGAAATTCCAAAAGATTCATTTTTTGTGAAATCCCTCACCCTGAGCCCGTCCCTAGGCTTTGCACTCTTCCTTCTTCAAAAACTAATGTTACTCCTATGAGACCTCTTGATGGGACGTATTCAGACTTATGGACCTTATAGGGTTTTGTCTGACAGCTTTCCAAAAACTTGGCAAAATCTGATCCCTAAGGCACGAATTCAATTCACGACTCATACAATCTTCTATGGCTCGTCTGACAGTTCATAGATGCAACCTAAGAAAATAGGACCTTCACTGAATATCAATCATGAAACCCCTCTGCAGCTCGTGGAATTATCCATGGCCCATAGAGTTGGTCCAAACATTATAATATATTCATTCAGAAGAGTAATAGAACTTAGTTTGGCCTAATATGCTCATTGTTACTTTGGTCAGGTTTCCTGTTGATGACACTTTAACCATGAAGTCAGTCATTGACTACTTTCAAGAGATGTATGGCTTTCGAATTTCTCCTTATCATGCTTATAGGCATCATGATGTTTGGGATGTAGCTGCTAACCCTTTTCTTTACCACCATCTCCCCCACCTTTGTCATGACTACCTGTTGACTCCTATCTTCAGTATCTATCATGCCTCTCGTGTCAAGATTCTGTAAAAGCTTCTGCTTGTGTGATGTCCTCGTCAATGGTCCTAACACTTTGATATTCCAACTCTGTCTTGGCCCAATTTTATAGGTCGTCCATGAAGTAGAATATCATATCTTTGTCTATGAGGTTGGGGATCTGAAACATAAGGGTAGTGAACTCTTTCACGTAGGCCCTTATGCTACCTGTCTTCTTCAATTCCCTGAACTTGCGCTTGGCCTCATAAATGACGCTGTTGGGGAAGAAAGCCTTTTTTGAACTCATTCCTGAACTACTCCCAAGTACTGATGGTGCATAGGCCCTTCCCTATCTCTGACTCTTTGTTCTTCCACCATAATAACCATCTCCATTATGTATAGCACGACGATGTTGATCTTTGTTTCATCATTCTTCGCCTTGTTACACTTAAAGTACTTATACAAGTGCTAAAGAAAATTCTCCACATTCTTGCGCATCATGAATGCCCTCAAACACCGGCGGTTTAGGAGTCTTGATCATGGCCTCCCATTCTCCGATAGGCGCAACACATCTCCTCTCTGCCATGCCTTCCTCAAGTGCCTTCATCCTAGATGGTCTCCATGTTAGCACTTATGGTCTCCATGTTAGCACTCATAGTCTCCATCCTGCTCAATGCCTCCATGAGCCGGCACTCTATGGAAGTGATGGTCTCCTTCATCTCAAACTTCGCAGCCTGAGCCTCGCCCATCTCCTTCCGAATGTTGTCGTTATCCTCAAGGGTCAACTCCTCTAGGGTCATAAACTTGCCATTGACATTGTTCAAGCGTTTGCTAAGGATCTCCACCGCTTACCTGGTAGCATCCACCCTCGCTATCCACTCCATGCCAGGTGTGATGTTTACGGGTTTCCCACCATGTTCATCGTCACTCACTTAGATGGCTGAGAGTGAGTGAGATGTTATGGCCTCGCTTGGTGTCAGCTCGATCAGCAGCTCCTCATTCGTCTTGGAGGAGTTCATTCCTCTTGGAGGAGCTCATTCCTCTTGGAGTTTTTTTCCCCTTGCGTGACTTCTTGCCAACATCCGTTCTAACGTTGGCGGCATTGATGCGTCAAAGTCTCTCTCACTTGCCGTATTCCTTTAGTAGATCAACCTGCTTTGGTACAACTATGTCACAAACTTAGAACTCTTGCTAAGACTCCCATGCGACAATTGTCGATTTGCTAACGATTCTTTCATGATCTTGCAAATAGAAGTAAGCCTTTTCAATTCGATCGCTAAGGAAACGCTAGATTAAGAAGACAAGAGCTTTAAGAAAGAAAACCCATTATAACTTTGAATGATTGCTTACAATTTTTTTGGTTGATTTGTACAAATGAGGGTCCCCTTATTTATATTACTAACTAGGGGCAAACTGTAATTTATAATTATTATAAGTTCTTAAATATTTACACTTTTATCCTTCCTCTAAAATATTCTAGATATCTAAAGGATTCTAAGTGCTTCCAATGGTTAACTCCTCTTTAAGTGCTTCCAACGCTTTAACTCCATTGTTGTACGCTTCTTCAAATGTATGCAAGGTTTTCTTTCAACATTTTAGAGTCTTCTAAGGAGATTCAAGTACCTATCCATAATATTCTAGAGTCTTCAAAAACCTCTTTTAAGACTTTAATTTTTTCTCTTTAACTCTAGATTTTGCCTTTTCTAAGATGATTAAATTGCAGATCGTCACATAAGGGTTCATCTAAATTCTATCTTCATTTATCTTTTTTTTCTCTTTTCTTGGCCCTTTTAAAATATATTTAAGCAGATGAATCTTTTACAGAAGATCTTATCCCTAATTGTAGCTAATATGTTTCAAACGTAATTCTTTAAAAAAATTTACGAAATATTAATATTAGGGTTGAAAAAACTGTCATTTATTGAATGATCCATGATGCCAAAGTAAATAACACATTATTCCTTCATACATCCTATCATCAATGATAATAATTCCAATAGTCCATCCAATACATTTCCTATGGTTTTTTCTTTATTGACGAGTATAACATAGAGAAGAGAACTTGAGGATGTACAAGTAGTTATCAATTAATTCGTTTAATTACTTCATTATAGTAATATTACTTAATGGTGAATAGAAAGGAGAAATATTTCCAAAGATCTAAGGCATGAAAATGGATATATGGTGTTATGAGGTCAGTATTATGTTGTGTGACGACTTCTTATTTTAATAAAATAGTAACATCGGTTTCTTTCTCTCTCTCCATTCTTACAAAATTAACGTCTCATTTTAAACCAATTAACTCTTCACACAATTTTTGTTGGGGAAATTGTGCGTGATTATAATATCAAAATAATATAACTTAATATTTAACAGAATATAAAATACTGAAAACTAAAAAGATATTGTTATAACAATATTTAAATAAAAATTACTACCATTATAATATTTTAAATGGTTTAAATTAATACTTAATTTTAATTGGACACTCTCCTAAAAAACTATTTCAACGAGATAGAATATTTTTCCAGAATTAGCAAAATATCAGTAAGATAATTTAGAGTAATAGAGATGACAAAGTCATAATTTATTAACTAAAAGAAAATTAGGTTGGAGGAGAAAGAGAGAACGTGGGGAAAGAGCGCAAAATGTTTCTATTTTCTTTGTTCTTTTCAAGTGTATGTATTGTTGGTAAGGAAAAGGCTATTTATAAGCCCATTAAGAAATCAAAAGCATGCCATGTGTTAGGACACTTGGCTAACCAAATTCCTACAAGAGGCCAAGTGTCTACTCTTGCAAATTAACCTAAGTAAGAAACTTTGCAAATGCTCTTTTTAATAAATAATAAAGCTTTCCAAAAATAATTTAATTATCATTTAAGTAAATTCTTGTGAAATAAATAAATCACTTACAATTTAATCTTTCTAACTATTTCGTATCAGTTGTAAAAATAAGCTGAAATAATAAATATAACTTACATAAATTCCATATTGAAGTAAAAAAATTTTAATTTATCTCAATTTTTTTCATATTTACAAAAATTCCATAAAAAATAATTATGTGGATACACTACCATTTTCCGGATACACTGGCTCCATACATGATTCATAAGTTATGATTCATTGTAATCAATATTTGATGCAGTGAATCAGACACGTGTTAACTATTTTATTGCAATGAATCATATTATATGATCCATTGTTATATAAACCTATATAAGTTATGCGGATATACTGGCCATTATGTGGATACAGTGACAATCATACCTGATTCATAAATCACGATTCACTGTAATCAATATTTGTTGTAGTGAACCAACCATGTGTTAAACTATTTTATCACAATGAATCATATTGTATGATCCATTATTATACAAACTTATATAAGTTGTCTGATGAATTGAATCAAGCTTGTGATGTATCATATATGTTGATTCATTTTTGTGAAACAATGAATCATATTGTATGATCCATTGTTATACAAACCTATATAAGTTGTCTGATGAATTGAATTAAGCATGTGGTATATTGTATATCTTGATTCATTTTGTGAAACAATGAATCATATTGTGTGATCCATTGATATACAAACCTATATAAGTTGTTTGATGAATTGACTCAAGTATGTGGTGTATCATATATCTCGATTCATTTTTGTAAAAACTTGTTTGTATTCAATGCAGAGTATCTTAACATATGATACATTATTATTAGATGATTCTTGGTTATACAAAATCTGAAAACCAAAACAACGGAACAAATAATTACAGAGACTAACTTATACTTCAAATGTAGCCATAACTGACGAATATCATCAGGATTCATTTGTGAAACTTCATTTATAATCACAACCATTATAGAAATCAAACATAGAGTTAACAAATGTGAGATTTGAACTCCGACTGACTCACCCAACTCCAACAAATCTGGTAGCCTCTTACTCTGCTGGATCTGAACTCCGATTGACTCATCTTCTTGAGTGTCGGCGGCTCCGTTCATGGCGACAGTGAAAGAGAGAGAGAGGATAAATTGGGGGAAGAGTTCTGTCTCTTCTTCTTCTCTCTTCTATCACTGAAGCTAACTTTTTAGAAATAGCAAATTTGAGCAGAAAGATTCCATTATATGTAAATGTTGTGCTTTTATGAGAATCAGACATAAATAAGAAAACAAAAATTTTAGTAATTTGTAAAAAAGATAGCGAATATTTTAAAATATTTAAACATAATACATAATTTTTGTAATTTTTCCAAATAATAACACTATAAAGAAAGAAAATGGATAAGAAAAAAGAGCAGGGCCACATGAACGGTAAGGCATCTAAGGCCATTGCTTTAGGCCCAAGTTTTAGGAGGCCTCATTTTCTTGTAATACTATTTAGAAAAAATTATAGAAATACACAATTTATGCTTATATAATTTCATATAATCCAACTCTTTTTAAAATATTATAAGAATCCCTTAAATGATACAAAACTACAATACCTATTGATACAAATTATAATCCCTATTTCTCCATGAGTTATAGTTAAAATCTCTTAATGCTCCTACCTTTTCGACATGTATCACTGATTTCGTTTTTTGTATCAAAAAGAAGGAAAAAAAGTTGGTATTAGTTGAAATTAGCTCGAAAAAGTATGAGATTTGTGTAAGTTATACTACTATTCAATAGATTATTAAAAAACAAATTGAAAATTATAGTGCAAAAATTACAAAATATTTACTCCTTCCATCTAGAATAATTACTTATATTTTTTACTTTTTGAGAGTCAGGTTAATTAATTTTTGCAGTTAAATTAGATTAATTAACTAAAGAAGATATATATATATATATATATATATATATATATATATATATAAACATTTGGTGGACAAGAA
>JAABOM020031890.1:0-17322 GCA_011800125.2 Solanum clarkiae
TGAAATAAATTTCAAACTCAGTTGAAAGGTTAATTGGCATCTTATCACGTGAAATCAGGAAGCAATTCACTTAGTGTTCTAGAGGCACATTTGAACCAGTACAAGTAAGATGTCAACGGAAGCTCATGTCTGTCACTGCCTCACTTATGCACCTCTTGTTTCCTTCTTCTCTTTCTACTTTTATGTTTGAAACCAAAAGACTTCTGTTATAGGACATAAGTTCCTGCCTCTTTTGTATCTTAATAAATCTTTTTTTTTTGTGGTTAGCTAATTCTTGATAGGATAGATCAACTGAAATGATGCCAATATCAGGAAAGAGAAGTTACAACTCCTTTGTTTGATAGTACTATATTCGTACACATATCGAGACAAACACACACAAATACAAACTAGAAATTTGAGGAAAAATTCTTACTTAGAACAATTTGTTGGTTGATAAATGTTGAAGCAGATGGCTTTGTCTTCCCTTCTTTTCTTCCTTTCTTTTACTTGGGTATTCATCCTAAGCATCCTCTTATATGAAGATTACTGGATTAGTCTAATCTCCTAAAGCAACTATACAGTAATTCTAAATAGTGACTAAAAAGTTATCAACAACATCATAATTGCCTATCAATAATGACCCTTTCCACTTACCATTTTTCTATCCATTCATTTAAAGGCATACACCCATATATACATAACAATTGCATACAACTGCCCCCACACTACTCTTTGCCCCAATAATATCTTATAATAATAATAATAATAAGTAGTATAGAAGGACAAGGAATAATAGTTACGGTGCAATATTTTCTACCCATAAATTATATAGTTTTAGATAAGGAATAGTCCGAAATACCTAATAAATTTTATGAGAAAAAATATTTTTAAGAAAATAATAGGACCGATTCTCAAAATGGTCTAACGGGTCGTTACATTATCCACCACTAAAAATCACGTTCGTCCTCGAACATAAAGAAGGAGAAGGAAGATAAGCTCCTCTTTAAGATCATTCCATCAAGATCAACCATAATTAACTGAACTTTCAAATGAAACTTTGGCAGATTTACAAATCACGCAGACTAACCCATGAACCCAATCTTAGTAACAACCCACTAACCATAACTCAACAATTAGGATGATTGTTTTCCACACATAACCAGGATAAAATTCTAAATCAATACCGTTCATGATTAAAGTGAACTTAACTCCTATCATCCCACACCCCTAATGCACAATCCATCACAGATTTTGTTAAGATTTCATTCTCACAATCAAATCTTTCCACGAGTTTAGGTTATAAAATGTGATCTTTAGACACTGGATACTCATCATAGAGAATTAAATTTTTTTTTACCCATGAAAAAAATGACTAAGTAACTACTTAGGAAACGATGCACCAAAACATATAGATGCTCTAGCATTGTGACTATAAATAACCCTTAAGAGTGGTAGAGCTAGACTCATATTCAATCATACATAAGTAGAACATGATCCCAACGACGAGATGAATCACAAGACTGCTGGAAAACTATAAGTATTCAAGGTAACTCTTCTATAAATTCGCATAAGCAAAGTTGTGTGTAGAACCATTTGTTTGCTTCAACTATCCCAAAACAATACTAAATCTATCGTGATTGAAATAATCAAGTCTGTACAAGCATTCTACCTTTAAAGAGAAAATTGTAGGATCGAGTCACCTGATCCACCACTAAGGATCTGTCTACAAAAGTGAAGAGACAAGAGAAAATAAACTAGTAGTACTACTCTAAAACATGCCCCTAATAAAATTAGTAGTCACAAAAGAATGCACAGAATCAAAATCAAATAATAGAAGATACTCCTTTCATAGTGCTCCTATCAAACATTTTCATTCATCTGACCCCCTCATTTTTTGATTGATTTTTTTTAGCTACTCACAATCAACCTGTCTAGTCCCTAATATAATCGTACACATATTTATTTCATCAAACTAAATATACTCCTCATGGTACTGCGTCAAAGACATGCTCTTAATACTAATGGAACATCATAGTCATACTGGTTATTTACCAACAACAAAAACAACAACAACAACAACAACATACCCAGTGAAATCCCACAAGTGGGGTCTGGGGAGGGTAGATTATACGCAGACCTTACCACTACCTCATTGAGGTAGAGAGGCTGTTTCCTAAAACCCTCAGCTCAAAACCCATAAGCAGAAATACCATTCTCTCAAATTGTTACTAGTATCAAAGTCTTCTTAGCAACATATTATCACCTTCAAATATTTCAAACTATGGGTTCCTCTCCTTTCATTTAAGCATTTCTTATGTGTCACACTCAAAGCTGGTTGCATTGATTTCAAATTTGATAATACTTTTCTCATCGAGGTAAAGTTATTTAATTAGACCTAAAGTCCATTTCATGCAATCTTTCACATACCACTTTCAACTACCATTCAAACAATCATATACCTCGTGCAAAAACTTAGAGAGATTCAATCACCTTAATAATTCTGCATACCATAAGCACATAATTTCTTTTCATCATCAAGTGTCTATGTAATATATCACAATAATCTATATAATCCCATTAATAAAGTATTTTTAACCCCCTCAAAATCCTCAATAATCATGTAGAGCTATAAGTCTATATCACAGTGGCCCCATAAGTCCTCTATCATAATTGGACAATCTATACCAATATAAAAATGTAACATATTTCAAACACCACCGTTTTCCGCTCAAACCAACACTTAGTCTTCATAAGAGTCACTAATAAAATTCTTATAAATCTACGTTGAACAAGTACACACTGCAAGGTCATATATGAGCTTAAAGACAAAAACTAGTAAAACCTTTAGTTCTGAACCAAGGGTCTATACATGAGGTCTTATTCCTTCACCTTTCTTAGATTCTTCCTATGAGACAATTTAGATACCTTGAACTCTTCAATATATCAGATTCTCATTCATTCACTAACACTCCAATATACTAGACTATTGTTCTTTCAGCTCATAAACTTTATTCTCTGATCGACAACGAGTGACACTTTATATTGTGCTCTAAGTCAAAACTTTAAGTGGAGCACTTCTTTAGGTCCTTCAATGAAAAAACAAAAATAACTAAATTTATGGCACAACCCACATGCAAACTCTTCCAAATGTTGAATACTCATTACTATCTATTATTTCTTATCTTATCAATTCATATCTTGATGAATATACTATAAAAAAATGTACACTAACAACGACAAACTTGAATTCTTATTTTAACTTGTACCTCAATTCCTTGATCTATTGGTATTAACTCATAACTTGAGATCTTTATGAATTCATCTATCTTAACTTATAAATCACCTCTTTATCAACCTTGTCATATCCTTTATTAAAAAAATTTCAATGTACTAATTACCATACTCAAAAATCACAAAAGATCTTATCATCATATTTAAATGAACATTAGTTGATTTTTTTCAAATATTATCTAACAATTTCTTAACCCAGATTAATATATGTAACACTGTCAATATGACTCAAGCAAAACAAAAGAAACCACGTGTCTCTAAATTTAATTCTTCACTCTCTCAAAAGATACATCTTTTTATACGACCACGTTACTCATAAAATAGTATTAATTCATAATTTGAAAGATTCACATGTCATTATTACCATACTGAGTTCATTTACCTAAAAATTCTTATCATATGATTGCATCTTGATCATAATCCATCACGAACTTTTATTATCATTACGCTCAATAGCCATTGCCATCATCTTGAAGCTAACCTTATCATCCACATGATATCTTAAACCCAGTTATACCATCAGAATCCAAAAAACTAACCAAATTTTTATATGCACTCTCTTACTAAAATCCTTCATTGCCTTCCCCCTAAAGTTACTCATTTGGACTTTTTCTACCCATATGCTTATCACTTTGATATTAGTCCACTCCCTTGAATTTTATTATGGATCACTAGTCCTCATTTAGAATACCTTGAATACACCTCACAATCTGAATGCATTAACTGTACCAAAGATCCACCACTAAAATCTTTCTTAAAAATAATGCTTAAACCAAGCATCCAAGGTAACAAACTAGTTAATTTTTCAAATATGAATACTAGATTAGACCTTATCAAATGAGCTCATTATACACTAATAACTCCTAAATTAGTTTGTATTCAGGCTTGAAAATCAATATATCCATTTTCATATACCACTAATACTATATCATGAAATTAGATCCACCACTAGAACACATCATGCCTATCAAGAAAGTAATACCAAACTAGCTCGCATACTTCTACCCATCAAATAGTTGCAAGATATTAACCAATCCCTCATGATTCTATCCTAAGTAATACCTTTTTTTTCATAAATTCAGTCACTAGCAAAAGTAACACACTCTATAACTCTAATCGAGTAAGCATCAGTATCATTGTGGTAGTCGGATCATAGCCCTCCTTAATACCACTTGATCTATGAAATCATGATAGAGATTCTGACTTTAATTGGCACACATCATTCTTATCATTATCTAAGCGTTTCATAGATACTATGACAACTTTAATAATAGCAGTTTAGAGATTTATCGTATTTATTATCGAGCTATTTCTTTAATATTCCACCTTTAATTATCAAATCACTTTTGTTTTTATCGTATATACCACATCAAAACTATTCATGTAGCTCTGTAACTAATCTAAAAGGACGAAACATTCTTGGAATCCCACAATTCATTATTTGACCTCATCACTCGAATATTCTCAAAGTACATCATCGAGTCATTACTCTACTTAATATTTTCTAATTATCGAACACTTTAATTTGTATATCACTTACACTTTAGTACCAAATCTAATATTTAAGACATATACAACTCACGAACTATTCACGTGAAGAACCAAGCATGAATCATCTCTATAAGCTAGATGAAATAGAATAAAGCGGTAAGAATCACACCGAACAATAGACGCATGATGGAGAAAGAATTAAAAAAAGAAAGTTTCCTAAAAGTCTTCACAGTCTCTCGAAGATAAGTATAAATGTATCCATACCAATCCTCGAGACTCTACTAGACTCGGCTTGTACACACGTGAGACCTATGAATCAGGGGTCTGATACCAACTTGTCACGATGCAAAAATTGGGCGTGATGACACTTGCTCAATCCCACCAAAACAAGTCAGCCTTAAAGGGATAATAAACAGAACACACAAAAGTAATTTAGCTAGAGTAGATAACTAAAACTGAGAAATTTCCATCAACTTAAATACCACCCAAGGATTGGTTGTCACGCGTACAAGCCACTAACAATACAGAAAATCAAAGAAATACAAGTCCACACTTTCCTTCTTCTCACATAGAATAAGTACAAAAGAAATAGGAACAAGAAAGTTAGCCAGATGACAACAACTATACATCTCCTGGGAATCCTCGGCGAATCAAGGAAATACTATTCACTGCCCGGGTTCACAACCTATACAAGTGTAGAAGCAAGGGGTGAGTACCAAATACCACGCGGTACCCAGCAAGTCAACTAACAAAACAAAGGAAGTAGAATACACAAACTTCTTTCGTCCAGTTGATCTCCACGACTACAAGCTACACAGAAAGTTATTCCGACCCAGCAATACATAATACATAATAAAGATGGTATTTTATAATTTTCAAAGCACAAGCTAAAAGTGATAGCACAATCAATCATAAGGATAACACCATGTTGTGCAATAGTATGCAAGGGTGAAATAAAATGCATTATGCAATAATCACCGGCAAAGACCTCGGCATTATAACATCACTGAAAAATATATCAATATCATATCATTACCAGCAAAAACCTCGGCATCACAGTATCATCATAAATATGCCTGCAAAGACCTCAGAATCACAATATCATCATAAATTCGCCGGCGTGTAACCTCTACATCACAATATCATCATAGATTCGCCTGCATGTTACCTCGGCATCACAATATCATCATAAATTCATCGGCATGTTACCTCGACATCACAATATCATCATAAATTCGCTGGCAAAAACCTCGGCATCATATCTCGGCCAGTAAAGACCTCGGTCCCAATATTTTTTATCTTACTTATATCAATATTTGGAATCAATGTAATTATGCATTTCATGGAATGAATGAACATGATATGAATTCTACAGACATATTCACTCATTATTTTCAACCACAACAATATACACATCAAAAATATAGAATTCTCATTACTTCACCACATTTATCAATTCAAGTACCATACTAAAATGTCAACTCACATTTACATTATTAATCATCTCATTTAGCATAATATCAAAATATTTCACGTATCACATGTAGGAGAAAGGAAAAATTGAGAATTCTACGAGAATTACAAAGTTTTGAAAGTCCATTTACCTTAGTCAAATCACAGTCAATCTAACACATTGGTCTTTCCTTTTTGAATGGAATCCGTAACACCACGATATAGTTACATAATTTATTATCATGAGATTTTAAAACTCAAAATATTCATATTACTATCTGTCTAGCCTAGACTCAAACACCAACCAATTTCACTTTTAATTTTCAAAATTTTGAGTTTAGGATTAAGTCTTAATTCCTCCAACTTATATAATTCTAATAATATCCATATAATATAATACACTTAATACTCAATTACATCATATATATATATATATATTAGACTTAGTGTTTTAGAGGCACATTTGATCCAGTACAAGCAAGATGTCAATAGAAGCTCATGTCTGTCACTAGCTCACTCATGCACATCTTGTTTCCTTCTTCTCTTTCTACTTTTATGTTTGAAACCAAAAGACTTATGTTACAGGACATAACTTCCTGCTTCTTTTGTATCTTAAGAAATCTTTTTTTTTTTTGTGGTTAGTTAATTCTTGATAGGATAGATCAATTGAAATGATGCCAATATTAGGAAAGAGAAGTTCCAACTCCTTTGTTTGATAGTACTATATTCGTACACATTTTGAGACAAACACACACAAATACAGACTATAAATTTGAGGAAAATGCTTACTTGGAACAATTTGTTGGTTGATAAATGTTGAAGAAGATGGCTTTGTCTTCCCTTCTTTTCTTCTTTTCTTTTACTTGTGTATTCATCCTAAGCATGCTCCTATATATTGATTACTAGATTACTCTAATCTTCTAAAGCAACCATACAATAATTCTAAATAGTGACTAAAAAGTTATCAACAATATCATAATTGCCTATCAATAATGACCCCTTCCATTTACCAATTTTTCTATCCATTCATTTAAAGGCATACACCCATATATACATAACAATTGCATACAGTTGCCCCCTACTCTTTGCCTTAAAAATATTTTATAATAATAATTAGAAAAAAGTATAGAACGACAAGGAATAGTAGTTATAGTGCAGTATTTTCTACCCATAAATAATATAGTTTTATCTACCGAATAGTCTGAAATGCCTACTAAATTTTACGAGAAAAAATATATTTAAGAAAATAATAGGACCGATTCTCAAAATGGTCTAACAGGTCATTACAATTCTCTACTTCAGTTTGTGAACCCTTAACTAGTTCTTCCCTCACAATTTCCTCAACAATATTTTCGACCCCTAGACTTGTTTCTTCAACCACAATTTTCTCACTCTCTACATTTGTTTTCTCAATCACAGGCAAATTTCTGTAAACTTCAGACTCAGTCCTTATTTCACTATCAAACCCAATGAAATTTGTTTCGATATTCTTCATTTGAGTCAAACTTTGGATAATCAGTTTTTCACTGGCAGCCAATATATTAGATTCTGTACTTTTACCTATACGAAGATCAACTTCAAAGAGATTTTCTGACTGTCAGTAGAGAGTGACCCGGTTGATTTCCTAGCGTGTCAACAACATTAGGAATTTTTAATTCAACAGGGGATGATGGCTAAGACAACTGGGGATATTTAAGATCAAGGGATAGAAAATTTATTACTTGAGAAGTAGGATCTGTTGAGTAAAAAATTTGAGAATGGACAAGAACTTGCTCGTTGGTTAAAGAAGCCTTTTGGGACTGAGGAGCATTTGATAGAGAAATTACTCCCATAGGTGGTGTTTCCATTGAGATGGAAAGGTTCAAAATTTCTTTAGTGTTGTCTGGAGAAGCTAATTTGAATTTTAGCCATTTTTGTTTCTTTAGAGAGAAGATAGTCACAAAGAAGATGAAGAATTATTTGAGAGAAAGAGAGAGAGAAAGTCAAATTTTGAAAATGGGAGAGAAAGGAAAAAAAGAAAATGTATGGAGATAAGGTGTATCAGGTCCTTTTCAAGAGATGTGTCCTTTTAAAGAAATGATTTGACAAAGTTCACACCAGGTGTATTTGACATGTGGCATAAGTATTAATTGTAAGTAAATTAAAAACAACATATAAAAAGAATGCTAACCATAGATGGGACCAGTTCCTATCTTTTAGAATGTGTGAAACTGTTTTGATCATCTTGTACCTTCCTTCCTTCCCAGCAGAATTTTTGTGCAAATATACCTAAAATAGACATAAAAATTTAGTTTAACACAATTATGTACTTCATTCATAAAGAATACTTGTCCACCAAGTCATAGTCAAAATGAGGGATTGAGTGAAAAATATGGTTAACTTGTAATTTTCATCAGACTAAGTTTCAATTTGTTCTTTCCAAAAACATCCTTACTCAGAGGTTTTGTAAATATATCAGCAATTTGATCTTCAATTTTGTAAAACAACATGTATATGTTTCCGTTCTCAATATTATCCCTTAAAAAGTGATGTCTCACATCAATGTGCTTGATCCTCTTGTGATGGACTGGATTTTTGCCCATGTTGAGAGCACTTGTATTATCACATAAGAGAGATTTATTGAGTTGATAATCACTCCAAATTCTTTTAGTTGTTGTCGTATCTAAAGTGGTTGTTCACAGCAAGATGCAACAACCATATATTCTGCTTCTCTTGTTGAAAGAGCAACTGAATTTTGCTTTTTGGTACCCCAGGAAACCAAGCAAGATCCCAAGAATTGAGTCATTCCCAGACGTGTTTTTCCTATCTAACTGGTACCCTACATAATTAGCATCATCATATCCTATTAATTCAAAGTGATTCGCCTGCAGGATAGTATAGGACCAGGTCGCATGTCTTCTTCAGATATCTTAAGATCCTTTTAGAAGCTTTCAAGTGTGATTCTTTAAGATTGGATTGGAACCTTCCACACATTCCCACGCTAAAAACAATATCAGATCGACTGTGAGATATAATAGTGACCCAATAATGCCTCTATACATGGCCTCATTATTGAGGGACTAGGTTCATCCAGATCCAGCTTTGCATTTGTTCCCATTGGAGTGTTTGTGGGCTTTGCATCCTCTATTTTGAACTTCTTCAGCAGCTTCTTGATATACTTCTCCTGGTAAATAGTTGTTCCATTCGAAGATTGCTTGACTTGCATCCAAGAAACAAACTTAATTCACTTATCATACTCATTTCAAACTCACTACTTAAAAGTTTAGAAAACTCAGTACAAAGTGATTCTAAAGTTGTACCAAAAATGATATCATCCACATAAATTTTGATAATAAGAAGGTCCCTTCCTCTAGATTTTAAGAACAATGTGTTATCAATTTTTTCTCTATTGAAACCATTGTCAAGTAGGAATGTTGACAGTCTTTCAAACCAAGCTTTTGGAGCTTGTTTGAGCCCATAAAGAGCCTTGTCTGACTTCATCATAATTTGGATATTCTACATCTTTAAAACCAGGAGGTTGTTTGACATATACTTCCTCCTTCAAATGTCCATTTAGGGAGGCACTTTTGACATCCATTTGAAACAACTTGAATCTCATAAATGATGCAAAAGCCACGAGGATTCATATGCTTCCATGCGAGCAACAAGAGCAAAAATTTCATAATAATCAATTCCTTTTTCTTGATTATAACCTTGATCTACTAACTTTGATTTATTTCTAGCAATGTTACCTTGTTTATCTGAATTGTTTTTGAAGACATACCTGGTCCATATGATGGTTCTGTCAGTAGGTTTAGGAACCAAGTGCCAGACTTTGCTCCTTTCGAATTGGTGCAGCTCCTCTTGCATAGAGATGATCCATTCGGCATCATTCAAGGCTTTTTTCACATTTTTGGGTTCAATGGATGAGATGAATGTAGAGAAAGTCACCATACTTCTCATTTTGGATCTGGTTTAGATTCCAGACTCCAAAGGAGAAATAATGTTGTTAAGTGGATGAGAGGACTGATGCTTCTAAGTTGATCTTCTAGATGCTTCGTCATGATCCTGAATGTTATCTTGACCAGGTTCCTCCTCAGGTAATTCAGTATCTTCAGAGCCATTTGATTCTTTAAGGTCATTATTAGCTTCAATTTTTTCATCAGGAGCTTCATTCTTATGAAATCGTAGCAGCTCCTCAAAATCAGCTTCATCTAGATTCTGCATTTTTTCAAGCTCACTTGTCTCATAAAAAACTACATGAACACTTTTCTCAATATATTTGGTCCTTTTATTAAATACCATGTACTTCTTGCTAGAAGATAAGTAACCTACAAATACTCCTTCGCCACTTCTTGCATCAAATTTCCTAAGGTCATCTTTCCCATTGTTAAGTACAAAACATTTCCACCCAAATGGTTTTAGATGGCTAACCTTAGGCTTTCTTTTGAACAACAGCTTATAAGGAGTTCTGTTGAGAATGGATCTCATCAAGCACTTATTTGTTACATAGCATGCTATGTTGACAGCCTCAACCCAGAAGGTTTTTGGTAAATCAGAGTCCATTAACATAACTCTTGCAATGTTTATCACTGTCCTATTTTTCCTCTCCACAAATCCATTTTGCTGAGGAGTTCTAGGAGCTGAAAAATTGTGACATACTATTTTTAGCACAAAAGACATCCATCCTAGAATTTCCAAATTCTGTTCCATGATCTGACCTGATTCCTAATTTGCAATTTAGCTTTGTTTGTATCATCTTTATAAAAATTATCAAGACTTCACAAGTTTCATCTTTGGACTTTGAGAACAATGTCTAAGTGAACCTTGAGTAGTCATCAATAATAACAAAAATGTACTTCTTTCCCCATCTACTTTGGATTTGGACAAGTCTACATAAATCCATGTGAATTAGTTCCAAAGGCTTAGTTGTGTTGACTTGATTCTTCTGTTTGAAAGAAGATCTGACTTGCTTCCCTTTCACATAAGCTTCACATGTTTTGTTGTCAGAAAACTTCATCTTTCGTAAACCCTGAACCATGTCCCAAGCTACAAGCTTATTTAATAGAGATAGACTAATATGACTAAGTCTTTTGTACCATAACTCAGTGTTTTCAGTTTTGGTACCGAGCAAGTGAGTTCATCACTTTGCACAGAGTCCAGATCTGCCACATACATGTTTTTAACCCTTTTTACAACAAGGACTACTTTTTGAGAAGTTAAGTTTGTCACTATGCACTTCTCTGATTGAATTTAACCTTATTTCCTTTGTCACAAATATGAGAAACACTCAAAAATCTATACTTCAATCTATTGACATAATATACATTCTCTTTTGACTGTTCCAAGGATTTTCCAATTTTTCCTATACCTAAGATATATCCTTTCTTACCATTTCTAAACAAGACACCTCCACCTTGAAGTGCCTTTAGTGAGAGGAAGCTTTCAATATCTCCAGTTATATATTTTGAACATCCAGTATCCATGTACCAACATTGACTGAAACTTCCTCTCACCTGCACATGCATCACTTGTTAGCTTTGGAAACCCATCTAAGTCTAATTCCCCAATAATCAAATAAAGGGCTGACAATCTCTTTGCCAAAAAAGGTAAGATAACTTTCTTTTTACCAAGGCTGGTCCTTAATTTTTAAAGTAGGACTAGGTTTGGTTTTGCTATGGGAATGACTTCTCAGGCTTTCCTCAGCCTTTTTCAGAAAAGAAAAGTCTCTTTTAAGATGTCCATTTCTTCCACAGTGAATACACAAAAGGTTATCAGCCACAATTATATAATTGCTATGAGGATTATAAGAATGATCCTTTTTCTCATAACCTAGACCCTTCCTATAGTTTGGATTCAAGTTAGTGAGATTGTCTAGAATCCTTGAGGAGGTGGTCCATTTGAGAGACTTGTTCAGTTCTTCCTTAGTTCTGACCAGGTCTCTCTAGAGCTACATTCCTCTCTAATGCCAAATTTAGTTTTAATTCAACATCTTTTAACTTCTCCTTTAATTCAATTTGTAAGCTACTGATCTCATTTTTCCCTTTCAGCTAAGCTATAGGTTTATTCATGAGTTTATCTTTTAACATTATATTTTCTGATCCAAGACTATTCAATTTCTCTTCAATATTAGATAATTGAGTTACTAACAGGAATTTTCTCATCTTGAGATATTTCTAGGTAATTATTCAAGAAATCCTTTTCAATAGTTAATTCATATAAGGAGTTAGTTGAAATAGCACTCAATTTCCTCAATTTCTTTAAAGAGCAATTATCATGAGTTTTCTTGAGATTAGAAAGAGTTACCTCATCTTCTTCTTCATCATCATCAAATTTTGCCATGAAGGCAAACATATCATTGTATACAATATCACCATCTTTTATGGCCATCATTGAAGCATCACCAGGACATTCAGATTCATCAGAGTCAAGGGAGGAATCTCTCCATACACCAACAACTTTCCTTACAATATCATCAATAACATTTTTCTTTATGGTTTTATGGGAAATCGGGTCCTCCTTATTATCACCAACAGCTTTGCCTTAATTCTTGTTCTCTTGTTTGATCGTAGAACAGTCTCTCGTGTAGTGTCCAGGCTTGCCACACTTATGACATATACCAGATGAGTTTCTTCTTTGAAATCCATTCTTCTTCATGATCCTTTTGAACCTTTGAGTCAGGTATGCCATATCAACATCCATGTCACTTTCTTCACCATATTTCACCTTAAAGAGCCAAGGATGTTTCTTTCTTAGAGCCATCTTATAACTTGTTGAGGTCATAGGTTTATAGATTTCCCATAAGCTTATCCATAGTTAGAGATTTCAGATCTTTTGCCTCTGTAATGTTATCAACTTTGCTTTCCCAAGACTTGGGAAGTACTCTAAGAATTTCCGAATTTGATTGATTATACTGATGGGTTCTCCTAAGCATTTGAGCTCGTTGGTTATTAAGGTGAACCTGGTATTCATCTCCTGAATTGATTCACCTTCTTTCATTACAAAGTTTTCATACTGATTTGTAAGCATGTCAACCTTTGATTCCTTTACTTGAGCAGTAGACTTCTGAGTTGTTCTTAGACAATCCCATATTTCTTTGGCAGTTTCACAAGCTGAAATATGATTTTATTTATTAAGTCTAATTTCACATAACATAATTTTCTTGGCCCAATAATTTTTCTCCACCTTCTTTTAATCAAGCTCATTATATTCCCTTCTATTTTTGGGAACCAGTCTGGTGATGTCTCCTTCTTTTATTTCACTCATTGGAATATGAGGGCCATCAAGAACAATGTCCCAAAGCTCGTTATCTTCAGCCATGATAAAATCATGCATTCTTTTCTTCCACCAGCCATAGAATTGGCCATTGAAGCGAGGAGGTCTAGCGGTTGATTGTCCTTCTTCAAGATTTATAGTAGAAGTAGCCATCTTTTTTGAAATTTTCTCTAGGTGTTAATCTTTTAGAGAGAATCTACTCCGATACCAATTTAAAGACTGCACCAGTCAACTGTACTTAGGTACATGTCCCTACACTCACAATCAATATAAAAGGCAAAAGGTAAGACACAGAAGCTTTAGAGTGAAAAACTTTCTTGCTCAATGGAAGAAAAAAACCATTACTTGATCCACAGGATTTAACGACAAATTTCATTAACTTAAAGGAGAAAAAGGATTGTAACCTCTTAAAATCTGGAGTAATGATCCACAACTCCCTTCTCCCATTACAAGTTGTAATAAAATTGCCCACAAAGTAGTTGCAACAATGCAGCCTACTCCTAGATTATTTAAACTAGGAATACGAGCAACAATCTCAAAAAATTGAAACCATAACTTATAATCCTCTATGATTAAGGATTCGATTTTACATTCAAGAATAAGAGAATAAGAATATGAAGAAAGTATTTGTTGGATACTTAATCTTCATCCTTTCTTCAGATTTTATAATCAGAATTTGTGTAGTTGCTTTATTGGTAAAGACACTTTTTTGATCTGTGCATAATCACCATGCCTTCAACATTTCATTATAATACATCATGAACTTGATTTGTGAGTGTGTAAAGCATTATATTATCTGTCCACTTTGCAATATATAACTTTAAGACAATAAAAAGTGGAATGAGGAGACCATGTGCTTTGAATAAATTATTCCACTTGCTTCTATTTGCCATTTGCTCCCAGATTTACTTTTCATCATTCATGCCCACTTTGCAATATACAAAATCACGATAATAATAAGTGGAATAAAGAGATCATATGCATCACTAACAGATTTCTGGTTTCTTTATTGTTTAACTGTTGCTATTGAATTACAGAAATGTTCTATTTATTCTAGGATAGACCAGGTCCTTCCCTCAAGTTTGTTACATCAAAATTACTTCAATCCAACAGTCATACTCCATATCTTTATGCTAGTACATTTCATATGTATTTAATGGACAAATAAAAGATGCTTATTTATTTTACGAATTAACGAAATGACACTCTAGACTATTGTATGTATGTATTTATACTCTTAGTCTTAATATACTTATAATTCTTTATGTGATTTAATATTATTTCGATTTATCAAAATGTGAGACTTCATTCAGGATCAATAGTACTGTCTCGACCAAATGCTCAATGATTAATCGATTTTCATGGTCTCTTGATGTCAAACTATGAAACCTCCTCTATGGTCTGTCATTTGGTTTGTGACCCTTATAAGGGTCTCTTCCTGTTACTTTTGCCAAAGTTTAGAATCTTGAAATTGTTGGACCAAAACCACAATGAGTGACTATGGCCCCTAGTTTCTTTTATGGCTCATAGATCCTTTTGTACATGACCTTCATTCTTAACAGATTTTAGCCCTTTTAATGTCCCTTCTACAAGACCTATGTATGATCCATAGTTTCATGTACAATCTTGTTCTGTTGAGTTGTAAACAAGGTCTAGACATCCAACAATTTACCAAACTATGACCCTCATCTACAAGCCCGATCTACCACTAGTAGACCTATCTACATCTCGTAAGGAGCCCTCCTATTGTCCCCAAATTTGTCTAAGTTTGACATATATCTACGATGGGCCTTCTATGACCTATGGTTCAATCTATGGGCCGTATTTAGACCTCGTAGAACCTGACAGTGTCCAGTTTTGCAAAGTTTCTCCTTGTTCCTATTTTCAACTTACATGGTATTACAGTATGTGATGGATTAGGTTTTATTCATTTATTCTTATTTTCATTGATTCTGATTGAGCCTTAAGCTAGGATAAGTCTCATGAAGTCCTTAGTTTGGTTGGCATCTTTGCCTTAGTTTAGCTTTGTGAACCCATATAGGGAGGCTTGTTTGATGATTTATGGCAGTAACTATGATTGATACTCCAAAATGAGTTTTGGATGATCCTTTGTTACTATAGCTGCTTCTTGTGAAAATTTCTAAACTTTAGTATCCTTCGCTAGTGCAGGGGCTGTAAGGTAGTCTTGATATAGTGGTATTCACCTGTTTAGACTTATGAGATGATGTTTTCCCTATCTTAGGGTTAGATTCTTGATTCCCCTATTTATTGTATATCGTTGTTTGATAGAGTTAATTGTTCTTGTTTTCATTTGATGGTATTGTTAGATGGGTCTAGTAGTTCTTGAGTTACCCATTTGAGCACTGATTTATTCATAATTTTCCTCTTTGGATACCTACTTAAATTTGTGATCCTTTTGGCTTTCTATTTTTGAGTTTGTGGAGTATTTATAGGGCCCTATATTTTGATCGATGGACTAGTTAGATTTCAGGTTAGTTTTCATGGTCTAAGGGTAGGATACTTTTTATGTTATTTGTGTGTGTTGGTTGAATATTTGTGATGGAATGCATTACATTGGTTACTCGCTAATGCATGATTGTAGTATGACCCCGATACATGCATTAGTTTCCCGCATCATTTTGAGAAAATTGGGTAATCCCTATAACTATTTTTATGTTGATTTTCTAAATGTGGATTCTATTACCTTTACTACTTAAAACTAGACTAGAAGCATTTGCGAGGCCTTCATTTTTATTCTGGCTCGGTCAGAGAGTCCTTGACCCTTTCCATACTGATTTGATTTACTTATATCTGGTCACCATGATGGAGAGGATCCTAGAGGATCCAAAATATGGATACAAGACCTTGATCGGTACCAAGAGAATATATAAGAGAATTCTTTAGCTCCTCATAGCATCCTTGAGAGGTGCTTATGTCCTACTTCTTGGCTGATACCGGAAGTAGGTGTATATACCTTGATATGAGGCACTTGGCACTAATGGTACTATTGATGTTTAACTGCATAACTCTTATTCATATGCATTATCCATCACTAGCATAATTGTTTGTACCTCTGGGTAGTATGGGATGTCGTATGGGTTTTATTTGATTGTTGCGAACCTTCTGGGCATAAAGGAGCACACTGATGCATTGTTTCACTACTTGTGAACTTGTGGTGGTATGAAGGGTAATCTCTTATTTGGAGTTAGACACTGCTCTTGTTCTTCTTTATCTGACACTTTTATGCAGGGATTGATTTGACATGGCCTTCTGGGACCTTATGTGATATTTCTATTTTATTCTATTAGTATGCCTTCTCTTAGTTGTCCTCCTTCGTAGAGTATCATCGTGAATAGGTTCTAGGCTGGCATCACCAGAAATGTCCCTTATGTCATTGCTTGTTTCTCTACTCCTTTTTCCCACAACAGTTGTTTTTCATTATGAGTGTTTTACTACTATTTTAGTTACTTGTGATATATGCTTCTTGTTTATATGATCTCATTACTTGCTTTATCTTTGGAGCTCAGTCGGCCTATGCTTGCAGAGTTCCACTTGTTGGTATTCATACTACACTTTTGCACCATGTATCACAGTACGGATTCTCATTGTTGACTTGGACATTGTGCAGAGCAACTCCTGAGATTTGGAGTCTTGGGTGAGCAACTGGCATTCAGAACTCCCTATCTCCTTTAGTTCTGCCTAGAATTATTCTTTATCTCGTATTCAAATACAATCTATATTATTATTATTATTATTATTATTATTATTATTATTATTTGTGTAATAAAGATGTTTGTTTGCCACAAAGTTTTATGCTTGTTGAAGATATTTCGTGTCCAATTATTTTAGGTG
>JAABOM020031911.1:0-17321 GCA_011800125.2 Solanum clarkiae
AAAAAATAATAAAAAATATTAAAAATAAATAAATAAAATTTGCTGAAAAATTTCACGAAAAAAGCGATGGACTTATAGTTGCAGTCCATCGCTTTTCTTAATTAATATATTTAAAAATAAATAAAAAATAAGAAAGTGACGGACAATGTCGCTTAGTCCGTCACTTTTTTGGGCGGCGCAGTCCGTCGCTTTTTTTTCCGTCGATTTTCAAGCAGTTTTTAGTGGTGTTAAGAGTCATATTTTAATCATGCTAACATGTATACGATTAGGTCATTCATAACTTTTACATGATCATGTATCTCACTCATACTTGAAGTCACACTACAATCATATTCATGTAATTCATATTTATGTAGAAATCATACTCATGGCCCCTATCAATTTATGCCAGGAAAGTACTCAAGTCATATCATACTCATATTCATGGATTCATACTCAAATCAGGTTCATATCTATCAATTCAAGACCAATAAAGCTCATAAACATAGACTCATACTCAATTCATGCTCACATTGTAACTATGTTCATGTTCATAATCAAATTCTCATGTAGAGGCCTAGTTCATGCATGTTCATAACAAGAGAAGAGGAAGTAAAGCATGAGTACATAGAATTCAGTCTTAAAAAATGATATTAGTTTGGGGATAAGCATAACTATGAAGAAGTAAACATGTAGATCACACTTGAATGTACTCATCCATGAATTCATAGTTCATAAGAAAGTGCAAGTTCAATTCTCAAGAAATACTATGTAAATTAATATATTAAGACATGATTCATGCCTAAATTATCAGTTGAGAGTAACTCATAAATTAATTCCAACTATTTGAATCAAAATCATGAAATTCATATTTTAATCATCACTTAAAGTTAATGAAAATGCATGAAAAGAAGTTTGGCTTCATGATTGAAGGAAATCACAAATGAATCCATACATATCTTGATTAAATGAAGAAGTTTAAAATGAAGTAAGCTTGATCTTGGAAGCCCACTAGATCCGTAGCTTGAATACCTTGAAGAAGTGATTTTGAGAGTTAGATGGAATAAACTAAGTATTGAGCTTGAATGAGGTGTTAGAATTAGTATAGGGGTTGTTTAGGAGTGTGAAGGAGGACATAAAGATCTTAAAAAGTCTTGAGGTGGGACCAAATTACCAAAAAAAACCTCAATAACATAAGCCTTCAAAGTTGATCCGAAAAGCACCACGAATGGCTTCACTGGCTGTGAACCTTTTTACGGTCTGTGAAGCCTCCTGTGAAAGTGTCCTTGCACTAGCAGGTTTTACGAAAACAGCCATAACATCTTGCTCCAAACTCAGAATTAAGTGAAATCAAGTGTGTTGAAAAATTAATTCAAAGAGCTTTAATTTGGTAAGTCGTGAACCACCTAATTATCATATAGCGAGGCGATATAGTCATTTGAAAAATGAAATGAGGTTAAAACTGAAATGAACACTTTTAGGGAAGTTTTCACGTCCGTGAAACTCTTAACTGATCATGAAACCATCCATGAAACTGACCCAAGTTATGATGGGGTTGGCCAAGTCCTATGGTCCCTTCATAGATCACACTATGTTCCGTGTTGAGGTTCATAAACAGTGGTGGTGCCCATGGTGGTACACTTAGGCAAGGCAGCCTGCAGGAAACCAGGAAAATGGCTAAGGCCACTTTCACAAGCCCTTTCACAGCCAGTGAACCATTTCATGGCTCGTGAAGGGCTCCATGAAAGGGTGGATTAGCCAAAAACTTTTGGAAACCATTTTGCTTGCCTTGCTAAGGCCTTACAAAGTCTGGGTCTTTACAAACGTATCCCCATCTCAACTTCAAATAGAAATAGCAAAAGAAAATACAATAGGATAGTCTAAAAAGACTTAATACATCAAGCTTAAAAGAAAATAGGCTATTTTCCATGAACTAGAGGACTCATCATGAGTACTCTTCAAACAATCCAAAGCTAACCATGGTCATGATCCAAAGCTAACCACCTCATGATAGAGGCCCAAGGCCTCGCTATTGCAACTCAAGGTCATGCAATCGTGGAGATCTAATACATATTGCTTCAAGAACATGGCCTATTAGGTCTATGATCATGAAGGTCATCCTAAACTTCACCAGCTGAGTTGCATCAACTGGTTTGCCAGGTTGAGAATTCTCCAACGAGGTGCTCGGGATTCGCTCTAAATTCCTTGCACACAAATGAACTATGACACCTTTCAAATTTGAGTTTAGATTTAACGATGTAGTTAAAATTTTAAACAGAGGTCATCTCGACCAAAAGTGAGTCCCATGCTCAAGTAACATTTTGAACCAAAATCACAAGAGGATTTGGAATAAGACTAAAAGCCTCAAGACATGCATGAAAGGTCATTCTAGATCAAAGTTGACATTTTTGAACTAACCGCGGTAACAAAATTCTCATCTGAGCACAGTTACCAAAAATTCTTATCAAAGTCAAACTTGGCCAAATCTTAAAGACTAAAATGCCTAACGGCATAAACTCGCACTAGTAGTTTGGGGACTTGAGCTGACCATACTCTTAGCCTAAAATGATAATTTTAGAGATGATGGAACTATTAAAATTCTATTTTGAGGCCTTCTTCCTAGATTTTTGACTGAAGTCAGCTATTGAAATTTAAGGGCTCCTTGGCACGAAAATAGGCATAAAAACCAAACAAATAACTAAGCAATCGAATTGTTGGTTCCAGTAAGTGATAAATAACTTGAGATTATCATTAAGAAAAGCTACAAATGCATAAAAGAATAATGAGCAAAGAAAATAATCTGGAGGGTGATTAAAATATTCATCAGTAAAAATACTCACTTTCGCAAAAGCCAAGGATAGTTGCATCCTATAAGCACGAAAACATGAGGATGTTAGGCCTGCATTCTCCACCAGATCGACAGGCAGCCTCAAGATTAAAACACATAAAATCAAAACTTAGGCTTAGAAGAATATCTCAAGTTCACCTCATAACTCCAGAACTCCTCTGATTTCTATCCTTGACATCCCACTCAACTTTACTAAACTAAGAACAAACCAAAATAACCTGAGAAACCCAAATAACACTAGAACCATCAAGTTTGAACAAATGTGAAACCAAAGTAGAAGCAAACCAACCGTACCAACTAACATACCTATCTCAAATTCAAAATCCAACATCCCTAGCCATTAGGAACATCTTGTTGATCCTTACATATTCTAAACATTTCCAACACAACCTGAAGCCCATCTACCAACTCCACAACATAAGCTTTGAGAGATCTACGCATTATCATAATAATGAAGAACAACAATGATTAAAAAAAGATCTCAATCTAGGGAAAATCCCAAAATATATCCTTAACTCTCAAACTCAACAATTTCAAGCTGAGACACCACCTTTTAAATAATTACTCTAATTCAAGGAAATTCCAAGTCGATAGGAAACAACAAACACAGTCAACTTATCGATAATGACCTAACAGTACCAAGTCCATTCATCTAACATTGATAGCTACCAAAATGACAAAACTAACTCTTATAGTACAATCACAAGTTCATAGACTCCATGAATTACTCTGACCCCTAACATGTAGATGAATCGTCTAAGAAAAACTCCATCCTCCAACCAAACTCACAAATTCTAAACCTGAAGCAACCAGGGACACTATCGTTTTGACTCTTACTCACTAGCCTCGACATCGATAACAACTACCACTTTTGCAGAAAACCAACCCCAACATTAACAAGATTTACTAAAGGATCATACCTTCAAATGCTTCATAAAAAAGAACTCATGACTATTGAATGAGGCATAAGACACTACAGTCGAGAAAGGACTAGGGTGAAGGAGGGAGGTGATCAACTAACACTAGCACAATCTATCAAGGCTATACTACCCTGCACACATAACTATCTTGGCTCCAATTCTAAAAAAAGTACGAAGGAACAACACAACTTCTAAGTCAACCAGGTCTAATTTAAACCCCAACGTTCACACCTACTAGCACAACTTTATCTTGGAAGCAACCTCACACGAGCTAACTATAACAAGCAAAAAGGTTAATCATCTATATTAAATAAAATAGAAAAGCCAAAATGAAAAACTACTAGGACACGCGAACTAATCATAAGCTACAAAGCACTATTCTACTACTATGTCGAACATAAAACTTATATCAAAACAATCCACTACTAAAAGGAATCAACTACAATGCTAAAACACATACACACAAATCCAAGTAAGGCAGTCACCAAGATCACAAGATCGATTAGAAAAGTCAAGTAAGCACTAATAGGCATGAAGACCTCAATATCCATATAATACAAGCAAAAAAAAAGGTTAAAAAACATTAATTTACACAAATACGATCAATATCTGTAGCCTCGTCCTATGTTTGGCTTACAGAAGCATTGCAGGAATCATACCGACCTTAACCTAAAGATTTGAGATACATCTAGCAACACTTTAAGTATTATCTCTGATTGAATGCAACATGAACCCACAAGATTGATATGGCTGAACAAACAGCTCAATGATCCTATGTTGGGAACACACTCCAGACTAATAGCCCAATTGTCTACAGATGTGACAAGGTCCAAAAACTCTAGTGTGGGGAGTAGGAGAAGTATGATTTTTTTTAAGGATGAAACCCCATCTAGGACACTCTTAGGCCCTATGATCAAGCTGACCACAATTATAACAACCCTGAGAAGAACGAACTACAAAATAACGGCCACCGCAGTATGTAGAACCTTAATTTGTACCCCTCAAGCTCTGGTTCAAACTAGAACCACCCCGATTTGAGGTAGCTAATAATGCATCCCTCACTTTCTGGCCCGTAATGCATGAAAGGCCTCACTTGCTAAAGGTATCCTGCTGAAATTTTTGGTGGGACCTATCATGAGAGTCCCTACCCTTAACTACCTGAGAACCATCTCTAACACCTTAGGGACCACCCCTAGTTAAATATATTGAGGCCCCAGGACCCTGAACTTGTCTAGCTTGTGGGCCTGCAAAGAACACCTACTGGCAATCGACCTGAATATCCATGGTGCAAACCTTAGGAACTCATTCTTAAACTCTGTCTGCTACGAGTACAATAACCTGTCTCAAGACCTTTTATCACTACTATTATAAGGCTGATAAGTCGAGGAGGAAGAGGACCATCACCAATCTAATAACTGCCACTAAAAGTATCAAGACATACCTACTCCACAACCCTCACATGACTCATGACCTAAGAAAAAAGTGGGCTTTGTTGCTACCAAGTTCTTCGATGCCAAACAAAGTAGAAAAGTCATTCCTCTAACAAATTCTTAGCTTAAATCTTGCTCTGTAGAGAAGAAGGTGGGGTTATGTCTAGCCCACTCAAGAAACCTAACCAAGTAGTCTAAAACAAATGATGAATCCTACAATAAACCTAACCAAGTGGTAGTTCTAACCAGGAGATTAAAAAATACAAAGTTGTAGTGGTATTAAATATACCTAACTATCAAGAGGATTCAATAATTTACATAAATTAAAGAAATTACTTTTTACTTATTTGTATGAAATAATTTTCAACATGAAAATTCAATATAGGCCCTTCATTCACACTTAGCTCAACCACTTACTTCAAAGCAGTGGTGAAGCCAAAATGCTGATTGTGTTTTCGGTGGAATTTAATAGCTTTAGTTTAAGTATATTAAGTTTAAATATCCATTGATAGATTCATAAATCGATTCAAAATGCACTAAAAATTATAATATCCATAAACTAAAAATTTTGACTTCACCCTCTGCTATAAAGTGTTGGCCATTGTCTTTATTTACAATATAAAGAAAAGAAAACTTTAAAGACAAATTTCGATCTTTGGTAAACGGACTTAAGATCATTAAGGCCGATTTGGACATGAATTAATTAAATATAACTTACATAAATCCCATAGTGGAAGAATCAAATTTATATTTTATCCCTACTCTTTATCAATTCATAAAAATTTCTTTAAATTTGTATCACCTGGATACATAGCAATTATCTAGATACATAAATAGAGATACATTATACAACTTGCTTGTTGAGATTAGAAAAACATAAAGGTAAAATTAAATGTTAGTTCCACAAATCATGCAAAACAAATTGATATCAATCTCTTCCAATATTTTAGGAACTTCAAATAATTCAAATTTTAAATTTTGATAATTCAAATTTCAAATTTTCTTCGGCCATTTCAAAACTGATGGAACCGTCAGAATCTCATTCTGATGTCATTCGCTAGTGTTTTATCAAAAATCTCATTTATACAGTTATACCTTCTCGTTAACTCACAAATTCACATAATTCACAACCAATTCAATTCATTATCATCCCAACAGTCCATATAGGTCACCAAAGGTGTTAGGTTACTATACACTAGTTTAAATTAACATAATAACCATAGAAATACAAAAATGACCCAAAGGGTTGTTAAAATATCCCTTACTAATAGAACTTTCATCAGTGAAGTACGAATACAGGTGTACCTACAGGCTCTAGTATGTACTATGAGTATATTGGCCATAAGCATACTTCGTATCCCACAATATTCTGGTATCCTTGCCATTATCCAGAAATCCAACCATCCGTTTGTACGTAAAGCAAATCAGTGCAACAGTTCGACAAGAAATTCTCAAGAATCCACTATTCGCTCCATCTACTTAATCAATTGACAAGTCATGGAAACTAATCGGCTAGGCATACCTTTCCTTGCTACATCACAAAATGCTCAGATAATCATGGTTACTTATAACTGCACCCGTGCTTTACACATATGGCTTTTACTTTACTCCTAGTCTCCTTATCATAAAATGCTCAGATAATCACAGTTACTTATAACTGCACCCGTGTTTTACACATATGGCTTTTACTCTATTCCTAGTCTCCTTATATAAGCAATTCCCATCAATCACCAATAAATGGCTCACAAGCTAATCAAATAACTATAGACCATGTCGAAAATGCTCACTCACACACAAGGCCTAAAGCCTTTCCCTTGCTACTCAATATACTAGGCACCGCAACCAAAACATTCACCAATGCAACAAATAGTCAAGACACCATCCCAATATAAAAGATTACCTACTCCATGGCTATATATAGTCTCATCACGACAACAGATACGCAGAATTAGACTCGATGATCACCATGCCACTTGCAGTATTTCTAATAACCATCAGACTCTTATTAGTGTGACAGATACCTAAAATACCACCTACTAATAGACTCTCATACCCTCATTTTTCGTACCCAGACATTTGTGTATCACTTCTCAAGCATGGCCCTCAATAGTTATTATCATTCATCCACTATATTGTAGCATTTTAACAAATCAACCCCTAGCAAGTGCAACACAAGTTGCAACCGATGCTTATAAGTCATCAAATTAATGCTTACAACATAGTAGTCCGCCCAATAACCATAATCAGCCATTTATAATGGCCACAATAGATATAGGTACAACCCCCAGAATGTCCTCCATCAAAACCTCCCTTCAACAACATCAGACAATCACCTAACTCCATTTTATCATACCAGACTATATGTAACTCATATGGAATATACCGGCACAACATTGATATATGGAAAATAGGATGTATATCAGAACAAATTAGAGGTAGAGCTAACGTAGAGGCAGTTGGCCCAACCCATCTCAGAACATCAAAGGGCTAATATATCAGGCTAGACTTACCTCGCCTATCAATCTGCATGGCTTCTCTCTAGGATCACACCCTCAGAACCACTTATTCTCAAATCTTAAACTGTACAAATGGGCATCCATGGTCAGCATAACCGCGAGTGCCAACTTTGAGCTGTCCTCAGTCTATTCTGAATACCCCATACTCTGGCTAAGGCATCCTAAAATAAGTCTACCCTGTACGGGCCCGAATCTATAGAATCAAACCACCCAACTGAACTTCGACATCAATGACTACATAGTGCCTCAACTGTCGTATCATAGGCATGGACATGAATACCTAACATGCGATTGGTCTAATCTCTGAACCTGTATACATGAAAGAATGATAACCAATGCCCAACTAGGGAACCTCTACCATGCTATTAGAGACATTTCAAGTATAGTCAGGGTAATAATCCAAGCTTATTCATTTAATACAACATAATAAGAACAAGTAAACCTGCCCATAGGGCAATATTAAACCTGAACCCATCTGAAACTATCACTTGACTAGCGTATCATAACCTTGAAGGGTCACCATACATAATCCTTTACTAATAAAAAGGACCTTCCACTACAATGATACCTGATGTGCTACCAAATATAGCACTTTAAATGCTTAAAACTTAGGATTTTGTATGTTCTCAGTGCGATATTTATGGGTTTTATGTGTTTTTGTATTTAATTTGCAGGATTACAGGTTGGCCGTGATTTGGGGAAAAATTGCAAAAGTTGCTGGTCTTGGTTGTTGTATGAGACAGTCCATGGGTCGTAGAACATTTTATGAGTCATAGATAGGTTTTGTGAGAATTTCTAGTGAGGGGATATTTGCTGAAGTTGAAGTCTACGAACATATAGACAAGTTATAGAGCAATTTACCAGTCGTAGAAGACTTTTTATGCCCTAAGGATCAGAGAAGTGGACTTCAAGGAAAGTTATCAGACGAAACCCCCTTTATGGGTCATGAAATACTTTAGGAGTCATAAAGGGGTGTCATAGAAGTGAAGTCCTAAATTCTAGCAAACACTGACTACGAGTCATAAAAGATAATACAGATCATAAAGTACCTTTCGTATGGCGTGCCGACCAATTTTTCTAATTTATTTAGGACTTGTATTTAATTATTATAAATAGATTTTTGTAGGTTATTTTCAGAAGTTCTCGTCAGTTCATATCAGTTTAGTGTAGTTTTAGGTTAAGTGAGCAGAGAACTCAATATTCTTAGAGAGAAAATTGTGAGAAGTTCTTTGAGAACACTTGTGGTGTAATTTGATCTTCAGCTTGTGATTTTCATTGACTTTGGATTAGCTTGTTCTTAATTCAATTGTGTAAGTGTTTAATTGTGTCTTCTCAATTCATAATCTCTCCATCTACACATTGTATGAGTAGCTATATCAATAACTAAGTTTGTGGAAATCATGAAGAACTAACAAAGTAAACCTGGATAATTCATAATTCTTGAAAGGTGTATATGCATATATTAATTAAATCTCTTCATTTTGCATGTTTTCTAGTTGTGGCCAACATTAGAACTATCCTAGTGTTACTGACTGGACCTAAGTATCAATGAATAAGAAAAGAGATTAATTAACATGATTCGATTGATGTGTTCTCGTCTAATCAACCAAATTGGGCCAAAGGGAGGTTGTACTAGGACTAATAGGCAATGGTTAGTAATGCACAATATGGAGATGGTCCAAGCCGCATAATGAAATTCGCCTCTCACGTTAGACCAAAGAGCTTAGTGAACTTAAATTACCATCCTCCATGCTATATACTAGACAAGAATTAGGTTATCTGGTGATACTGAGTTAGGGAATCATGGGGAACACAATACCCTAGTTGCACTCTATTATTGATTTTTCTCTCATGATAGTTTAGTTTATTTTCTCATTGATTATTGTCAACCCCCACCCCCTTGGGGAATTGAGTCGGTTAATTACTCAGATTACATATTATTGAATTCTCGTGAGTCTACGTATTCCCTGTGGGATCGACCCTAACCTTGGTTAGATTCTATGTCTTGACCGTGGCTGTTTTATCCTCTAAAAAGGAGGTGTAACTTGGGAGACATAAAGATGTTGATGTTGTTTCCAGGGAATAAGGCTAGACTTAGTTAATTCATTAGTGATTCAAGTGTTAATCCTTAGTTATCTTGTATTTTACTTTAATTTTTGTTTTTGTTTCTTTGCAGGGTGTGTGAGTAGTGTATGCCTAACACTTGGAGTCAAGGCAAGCCCTTAACTCCATTTAATCCTGAGACACTGCAAGAAGAATAGCCCCGGAAAACGCTAACAATGTGGCCAATACAGCCCTAAATAGGGACAACAACGATGAGGACAGGAATGAGAAACCACCTCCTTTGGAGGATGTTCCACAGCCTCAGGATTTCAATGCTAATGCCTATCAGGGGAATCAATACAGGTTGAATCCTATGGCTATGGAGGGGACTAGAGCTATTGTGTTACCTTCACTACCGACAGACACAAAGTTCACAATCTTGAGTGGGTTACTTCAGATGCTGCAAAACTGTAGGCTATTTGTGGGAGGATCCATATAGCCACCTGTACAATGTGTTTGTACGAGTGTGATGGGGAGACAGAATCTATCTATAGATGTTGTGGGACTCTGTGTCTTCCCATTGTCTTTTACTGGTAATGTTGCATTATGGCATTTGAGCTCCCACAGAATTCAATCACCAGTAGGGCAGACTTGCAGAGACCTTTTTGGAGAGGTACTTCCCTAGATCGATGAAGCTTAACTTGAAGGACTAGATCAATAATTTTGAGCAACTTCCTAGCGATTTGATAAACACTACTTGGGAGCGATTTACGAAACGTCTGAGGAGCTTCCCTGATCATAGGATAGTTGATGATGCCTGGGTGGAGATCTTCTACTGTGCCCTTGATAAGAATAGTTAAGCCTGTGCTAAAACTATCATAGGGGGCATGTTTCTAGATAAACCATTTGCAAAGATTGTAGAGTGAATGGAAATAGTGGTCAAAATAAATCGTCTATGGGGGCAGCGAGATAGAGCTTCCATAAAGAGTTCATGTGTTGTCAGTATGGGGCCAAAGAAAGCTAGAATTAAAGAAGAAATTATTTAACAGCTTACTCAGTTTCGCACAAGCATGGTCGTGATACTAAAGTAGAACCATGAAAGAGTGAATGCAGCGATTTACTAACTTCTATATCCACCCATGTACGAGGATTCATACTACCATGAGGACACTTGTTTTGATTCAGATCATACGGGGAGTTTCTAGACCAACGCCCAAGAGTCCTATCAGGACGATTGGCGCTAAGATCAAGGAAACCAAGATCAAAACTTTGGCAGAGATAGAGGTTACAGAGACAACTGTGGAGGTTATTATGATAAGAATAGGGGTCCAGATATAGATTGGGGTCGCAAAGAAGGCTTTAAAAATGGTCCTTATATGCCACCACACAATCGTGCAACAGGGTCAGGTAATCCCAAAAGTGAGAAGATGTTTGATCACCTATTGAAGAATGCTGAGACGTAGCATGAGACTCTAAGGGGCATGAAATCAGATATTTCAAGTATAAATTAGAAAATAGAGTCTCACTCTGTGGCTATCAAACAGCTTGAACAACAGCTTGGTCAAGTATCGACTCAACTGAATCAGTGTCAGAGGGGTACACTATCTAGCAATATAGTGAAAAATCTAAAAAATGAAGGGCAGTGTATGGCAGTCACTATTCGGGGTGGCAAGAGTACTATTGATCCTCCTATACTAATTGATATAGAAGATGTTCGTGAGGAGATGGTTGCGGCAAAGAATGAGAATAAATAAAATAATTGTGGCAAGGATGGGGTATGTGAAGCACCTGTAGTGCCATAGAAGTTTCAGCTCGTCCCTAAGCCTCCACCTCCTTTCCCTCAGAGACTTAAAAAGAGGAAGGAGGAAGGCAAGTTCAAGCACTATCTCTCCATGCTAAAGAAGCTCTCCATCAACAACCCTCTCATCGAGGCATTGGAGAAGATGTCACAGTATAAGAAGTACATGAAGGACTTGGTCACCAAAAAGTGCACTATGATTCAGGAGCTTTCTCAAGAGCTTCAACATTGTAGTGCTATCACTACAAAGTCCTTGGCTCAAAAAAGAGAAGATCCAGGTGCTTTCACCATACCCTGCACCATTGGAAATATAGGGTTCACAAGGGCACTTGCCAACATCAATATGATGCCACTTGCAGTCTACAAGAAGCTTTTATTAGGATCCCCTACTCCTATTAGCATACGGTTATTAATGAAGGATCGCACGGTGAATAGCTTCTGGGGATACTTTATGATGTGTTGGTAAAAGTGAAAGAAGTTCATATTCCCTGCAGACTTTGTGATCATAGACTACGAAGTTGACTTTAATGCCCCAATCATCTTTGAAAGACCTTTCCTAGCCACTAGACGAGCCCTTTGTAGATATGGAAGCTGGCCAATTCAGGTTTAGATTTGAATGACGAAGAAGTTGTGTTTGATATCCATCAGTCCGTGAAGTATCCAGATGAGCTGAAGAGTGAAGCCTGGGAAATTGGCGAAGTTCGAGTAACCAATGTGTCCAAGTCATGTCGCGACAATAAATCAGGTGCTACTTTGGGAGGAAACCTAGGGTTTTTGATGTAATGGTGTAGTCATAGCTTTAGTTTCAGTTTTTTAATTCATAGGTAGTTTATTTCTTGTGTTTTGATTGTAATTTTGGACATTGGGCTGGTTGCATATAGGGTAATAGTGCATTTTATAAAGAGTATGTAAGTACAGAACTAAGTCGGTTGGTTTGGTTGAGAAAAACATCAAGTTGGGACTCAAAGACTAGGTCTACGAGCCGTAAATCACTTTATGACCCATACCCTGTCTCATAGAGAATTTTAGTAAGCAAAATAATTATGCACTCCAGTCCACGAGCCAACTTTACGATTTATAGATTAAACAATGAGTCATAAATGAGGCTCATAGACACCAAGTAAGTTCTCTAAAAATCTTCTTATTGTTGAGGGTTATACGAGACCATGATTTACGACCCGTAGAACTATCTACAACTCGTAATTGGTGTTCTATAGGGTCGAGCCCAGTAAATTTAGTTGAATCTAGGCAAAATATAAATAGAAAGGTCAAATTATTTTGACCCCATATTCGCCCTTATTTACAAAATCACCTAACCTAGCCCACACTCTCAAATTTCCAACTACGTCCGGCCACCATCGACCTAAATTCCAACAAGAACTCCTGCTGACCTAGGGTTTTGCTTCTAGTCATCTCTTTCCTCTTCTTCAAGTTAATCCCAATTCTTGGTAAGTTTTGGTTTAATTAACCCTTAATTTGCCTTATATGAGTTATTGATTTGAATATTATATTGGGTATGGTGCTTGGAAACAAAATCATTATTTGAATTTAACTGTGATTAGTTGAAATTAGGTTGCCCATGCTTGATCTTTGTCTAAGTCCGAAATTGGATATTATGGCCTTGTGTGAATGTTAATCGTTTGCGCCTATTTTTCACTTACCCTATGTGCTTGAATGATTATGATTGTGAATTGATGAGTGATTCCATAGGTGCATGTTATTGCTTAAATTGATTAGAAGTGGTCGGAACAATATGATAACTTATGCTAAATCACTGTCAATGGGGTGTATGTGTGTTGAACATATTGGGGGTGATGGATGTAGTGTTGAAACCATATGGGTGCATGTGCATTGCTTCGATGCTGGTAATCTATGTGTTGAAAATGTCTTTAGGGGTCCATGTGATGGACTTAGAAACTCAAGTGACTGAGTTTTCTGGTTCATGAATGGCTT
The DNA here is from genome assembly GCA_011800125.2 of Solanum clarkiae. Taxonomy (NCBI): domain Eukaryota; kingdom Viridiplantae; phylum Streptophyta; class Magnoliopsida; order Solanales; family Solanaceae; genus Solanum; species Solanum clarkiae. The sequence continues at coordinate 13,488 of JAABOM020031911.1, forward strand.
TTACGGCCCATGGAACAATCCACAAGTAAGAATTGCCCATCGTGCAAAATCACAAAAACTTGATGTTTTTGAGTATCCATCAGACGAGATCTTCTATGAGTCGTAGATTACTTTGCGGATCGTAAATAGGTCTCGTAGATCCCTGCCTGAATGTAATTACTCATTGGAATTCTCTATAGCCCTAATCTACGACTCGAAAACCACTTTACTAGTCATACCTAGTCTCTTAGACTTTTCCAGTAACAAAATTTGTTTGAACCATTGGTCTGCGAAAGCTCTTTACTGCCCGTAGTATTCACTATGACTCGTAAAAGGGCCTTGTAGAACCCTTTTGCAACTGAACCCAGATAAATTCTTACATTTAAATTCTTGATTTGTAGACTAACCATAGTGCATATATGCTGATGTTTCAGGTACTATGGCCCCAAAAAGAAAAAACACAGAGATGAGGCATGATAAGGAGATGGGACGAGCTCGAGCGATGGAGCGATTAAGGGTGTTGGTGATGTGCTGTCAAAATACAAATATTTGATGCCTAAAACTTAGGATTTTATGTGTTATCAATGCGACATGTGTCGTCTTTAAAAAAAAATTGTGTTTGTTTTTGCATAAAAGTAGGTTGGCATGACTTTAGGAGGAAATTGCAGACTTTTCTAGTTTTTGAAGGCTTATGAGACCCCCTACGAGTCGTAGAGCAATCTACGAGTCATAGAGTGGGTTTCATTAGGATTTTCAGTGAAGAATTAAAGTCTGAAGTTCAGCTATACAAGACCCCTATATGAGTCATAGAGCAATCTACAAGTAGTATAGAGGGATTTTGTGAAGATTTCAGAGATGGACCAGATAATGATGATGAAGCCTATGAGAAAGTAAAACGAGTCGTTGATCTACTATGACTCGTAAAGTGGATCCGTAGCAGTGAAGTTCAAGATTCAAGAAGCTGCAAATGAGACCCTGATTATGATTCGTAAACCCAGTTACAAGTCATAACTACATGTCATAGGATCCGCCGACCAATTTTTATATTTTTAAGACTTGTTTGTAAATACCATAATAGTATAATTAGGTTATTTTTAGGAAGGAGTACAACAGAATAGAAAAGAGAATGTCATCAGAATACTTTTTAAGGTTTTATACTTGGAGACTAAATATTGGAGAGGAGAATACACTTGTGGATACATTTAACTTTCAACCTTGTGATTCTCAATACAAATTGGACTTGTTTGTTCTTGAATTTATTTGGGTAAGAGATTAACTGTGTTTTCTCAATTTATAGTTTCTTTATCTACCCATAGCATGAGTAACTAAACTCACAACTTGGGGTTGTGGGAATAATGAATATCTAATCAAATAAACCCACATAATTTGCAATTCTTGGAATGGGTATTTACATATATTAATCAATTCTCTTCGTATTGCATGTTTTCTAGTGGTGGATAATATTAGAACTTGCCTAGTGTTACCTTCCCGATCTAGATGGTAATGAATAGGAAAAGAGATTGGTTAATAGGATTCGACGATGTGTTCTCATCTAATCAACCAAACTAGACAAAGGGGAGGTTGACTGAGTTAGTATTGCACACTATGGAGATAGGCCAAGTCACATAATGAAATTCGCCTCTCACCTTTAACCAAAGGGCTTGGTGAACTTAAATTACCGTCCTACATGCTATACTCGAGTCAGGAATGGGGTTATTCAGGGATATTGAGTTGGTGAATCATGGGGAACACAATTTTTCAAGTTACTCTCCATTATTGATTATCTCTTGTTTTAGTCAATTTAGTTTAATTTCTTATTAATCATTGCAAACTCCCCCCTCCTTTGGAAAATTGAGTTAGTTAATGCGTGAATTGTTTATTGGTAAATCGATTTGGAAAGTCTCTGTATTCTCTGTGGAATTCAACCCTAACCTTGGTTAGGTCTTATATTTGACAAAAACCACTTTATCCTCCAAAAGAGAGGTGTATCTTGCGTGTGATCAAAGATTCTGGCGTGGTTGTCGGGGAATACGACTAGACTTTGATTGAATTTACTAGTAATTGTAATTCGAGTGTTACATTCTTAGTTCCCTTGTATTTTACTTTTGTTTTTATTTTTGTTTTATTTCTTTGTAGGGTATACTGTAGTGTATGCGCAACACAAGGAGTCATGGCAATCCCTTAGCTCCAATTGATTTAGAGATCTAATGCACTTTGAGAAGAATGGCTCAAGCAAATTCAAAAATCGTGGTTAATGAAGATTTGAATCGGAATGTTGATGTTGATAATAGGGATGTAAACCCACCTACATTGGAGAATGATCCACATACTAGGGATTCCAGTGACAATGCTTATCAATGGAGTCAATATAGATTGAACCCTATGGCTACGGATATTATTGGGGCTATTGTGTTAGTACCACTACCGGTCACACCTTGGTTGATATGGAGAAAGGTCTGCTCAAGTTTAGACTCAGAAATGATGAAGTTGTGTTCAATATGTGTCAACAACCGAGGAAGGACAATGATGTGAGAGTGGTTTCGATTATTGAGACTATTGATGATGATGAGCCAGAGGTACCACTTGAGCTAAGACTAGGTGTTGATACATTGAAAGTAGTATTAATGAACTTCAACAGTGATGGTATCCCAGATTATGAGGAGACTATAAATGCTCTCGGGGTGTCTTTTGGTCCTAGACATCAAACTAAACTAGAGCTAGACTTGCAGAATCGGCAGTCACCACCCACAAAGCCCTCCATAGAAGACCTACTAGTGTTAGAATTGAAAGCACTTCCAGCATATTTGAAATATGCATTTTTGGGAGTGGGCAATACTTTGCCGGTCATAATAGCTGCAGAATTTACTGATTAGCAAGCGGATGCCTCACTAACCGTGCTCAAAGAATTTTAAAAAGCCATCAGATCGACTATTGCAGAAATTATTGGTATCCTTCCTGGGTATGTACACATAAAGTCAAAGACTACAAGCCAAGCATCGAGCATTAAAGTCGCCTGAATCCTCCTATGCAAGAGTTTGTTCTCAAAGAGATCATTAAATAGTTGGATGCTGGAGTAATCTACCCAATCATCGATAGTGAATGGGTGAGCCCAGCATGTGTGTTCCAAAGAAAGGGGGTATCACAATGTTACCTAATGCTAATAATGAATTGATCTCGATGAGGCCAGTCGCAGGATGGGAAGTATGCATGGATTACAGAATGTTCAATGCCTTGACAGAGAAGGATCACTTCCCTATGTCATTCATGGATCAGATACTTGACAAACTAGCAGAAAAAGGGTGGTACTATTTTTTTGACGGGTATCTAGCTATAATAAGATCATCATCGCTCTGAAAGATCAGGAGAAGGCCACATTTACATGTCTTTATAGTACCTTCATATTTAAAAGGATGCCAATTGGGTTGTGTAATACAACAGCAACATTTCAGAGATGCATGATGTCCATCTTCTCAGACATGGTGGTGAGTACTATTGAGGTCTTCATGGATGATTTTAGTGTGGTTGGAAACTCATTTAAGGATTGTTTGGCACACCTGCATAATGTGCTGTGAAGATGTGTAGAAAGTTATTTGGGCTAAACTAGCAAAGGCGTCATTTCATAGTGAAAGAGGGTATTGTATTAGGCCACAGGATATCTGGCAAAGGCATTGAGGTCGATAGAGCTAAAGTTGAGGTGATTGAGAAACTTCTACCACCCATCTCAGTAAAGGGTGTGAGGAGTTTCTTGGGACATGCAGGATTCTATCGGAGATTCATAAAAGACTTCTTTAAAATTTCGAATCTTTGGATTCGAGGATGAATCCTTTTCAAGAAGGAGAGGACGATAACATGCAA
>JAABOM020031932.1:0-17320 GCA_011800125.2 Solanum clarkiae
TCATCCTTGATGCACTTCACTTGGTCCAAGTCGCGAGATTTCCTTTCTCTTACTTTAGCGAGCCTATACAATCTCTTGTCCCCTCCTTTAAAAAGCTAAACATAATAATCTTTTCACTATTTGTACATTCAAAAACAGACTAGTTTATGAAACTTTTAACCTATTTAATTTACATTAGAAAAGAGGAAGTTAAAGAAGTGTAACTTTAAAGAAACAAGAAGAATAAAGTCATCTGAAGAAGCAACAGGATTAGAAGAGCAAACTCTTAGTTACTTCCAACTTAGTGTTTTTTACTATTCTTTTTACTGCATTTTTAGGTTACAACTTTCCTATTTTATAGCAAAAGACTTGGTCAAAGTTAGGTGCTTATTTTCTGAATTAGTGTCCCTTTATGGCTGATCAGTGGGGCATTTTCCTATTTAGTTTTATCCACTTTGTAAGTGGCTAATAGATAGGAAATAGTTATCCTTTTCTTGTATAACTTCAGATGTTCTCCATGTTAATAGCTATGCTGGAATTTTAACCTTTTCTTTGAAATTTTATACATGGTTCAATTTCAAGTGTAGTTAGTTTTTCTAACACAAACAAACCTCTTCTAGAATTTGGTTTCACTAAAGATATGAGCAGCAACTTTACACAAGAATACATCAACCTTCTGAGCTGTAACTTTCCACAAGGAAGAGATCACCTTTTTCATCCCTAAATGTTGATCTTAAATAAGAGTTTTTCTTGTAGTGAGCCTTTTAAGTAATAGCTACCTATTAATATTCTCGATTTACTCAATGTTGACGTTACTGTCCACGCTTCAAATATCTAGCCCCTTTTGGGTGAATTCTTTTCCATTTTTTTGGATCTGTTTCGCTGATTTATTGGTAAAGAAAGTTGATAGTTATTGTTGGTAAAAAAAATTGTTGAACAGGTAATGGATTGGTGAATCTAGAAAATGGAGTTCACGTATACTATTGGATAGAATGAAAATTTCATGTATGCTAAATTGCTAATAGAAGTTCTACCCAGAAAAAATGGAACAAATAGAAAAAGCTTCCAATTTCTAAGGTTTCTTCACTTGCAATGTCTTTATGGACATTCGGGACAATATCCAAATTTGTAGATTTTGTGTTATTGGATTTCAAACATATTGGTTTGACTTACAGTCTATGCAGCTGGAAAGTGACAGTGGGCACGTGTTAGATTCTCTAAAAGTAGTGTATTTTCAAAAGTGATGGTTTGATAATTTGAGTTTTTTTTCTACGGCTGGATCAAGCAATAGGAAATAGCATTGGGGCATTTGCAGTGGCTGACGTTGTCATTGGCACTATTCATGTAGGCAATGAGGGCAGTGGAGAGAAAAGATGTTTGAGAGAGGTTACTGCAGGATATTAATGAGCTGAAGCTATTGGAAGAGTAACAGTAGAGCAAATCTAATTTTAAGATATTAGGATAAAACTAATAACCTGCTGAAAGACTTAAACATCTAAAACTTGATGTGCAAACCAATTCTATTTTCAATATACTTGAGTTTGATGTCTTGAAGAGTAGACTATCTGCTTTTTATCGTGCTAAATATGACACCATTTGGCTTTATATTGTGAAGCCAGTTGAAGGCCTTGAGGATAAGGAGGAGGATCAAGTCATTGATGCAAATGACTTCAACATACTCATTGAGGTTCCTATTCAGGATCATCAGAAGAAGAAACTCCTAATTCTAGATCTTCAAAGTTTCCTATGACTGCTTGTGACAAGATATACCAAAAGATGAAGATGAAAAATGTGGCTGAACTTACGAGAGAAAATGCCAAGTTGAAAGGTAATAAAACAACTGAAGAATATTCTACACCTTCATCTCTAGAAATATCCGAGAAAAAAAGGAAGAAGTCTGGTGAGAAGGCAAAAGGTCATAGTGGTAGCTCGAAGAGTGTTGAAGAAAAAATTGGCAAGCGGATCAGCAAGCAATCTAGTGACAGTGACTTAGCAAAAACAAAGAGACTCCATGTTTCGATTCTTTAGTGTGATGAACTTGGTGATAAGCAGGACATGAGTGTGATCCCTTTATCAAGGGAAAGAAAGAAAAGCAAGTATCTGTCACCGCCTTATTTGAGCCTTATTTGGATTGCAGGAAAATCAAGCTTTAAGAGAGAACCCTCTAATTTTTTTTGTTTTCTTTATTTGATTTGCGACTGGAAATAAAACCAAGATTAGTGAACGGGTCACAAGAGCTGCTCGGCTTCTTTTGTCTTCTCCTGATGCAAATGGTAATGAGCTTGTCAAGGATGATATTGACAAGAGTTCTCAGATAGGAAAGTTAAGCTCTATGACTGGTGATACCTTGAATCTTAATTCATCTGTGATTGAGACACTGGTTGAGGTTCAGTCTACAACATTATACCCTCTTTCATTGAGGAATGGATCTCTTGAGAAGGCCAGAGGTTTCATTTTCACTTTAAGAAACTCCGTATATTTTTATGGATCAAACTACAAGAAATATCATCAAGTAGAAGAAGGTATGAGATCATTAACTTTCATTTCTCTTTTTTCCTCCTTCTACTTGGTGATACTGCTTGTAGTTTGGTCCATCAAAATATACAGATCTTCTGAAAGTGGAAATGAAACCTCTGGCCTTCTCAACAGATCCATTCCACAATGAAAGAGGGTGTAGCACAGTAGACTGAACCTTAGCAAGTTTCTCATTCCTAGATGAATAGAGATTCATGGTATCAACAGTTATAGAGCTTAGCTTTCCTATCAGAGAACTTTTGTCAACGTCATCCTTCCCAGCCTCATTACTATTTGCATCAGGAGAAGACAAAAGAAGCCGAGTAGCCTTTGTCATCCGCTCACCAATCTTGGTAATATCAAAAATTTTTTGAGATTCTATTTCTAGTTCTCTCTTAAAGCTTGATTTTCCTGCATTCCAAATAGGGCTCAAATAAGGCAGTGACGAATACTTGCTCTTCTTTCTTTCCCTTGATAAAGGACTCGCATTCATGTCCCTCTTATCACCAAGTTCATCACACTCAAGAATCGAAACGTGGAGTTTCTTTGTTTTTGTCAAGTCACTTTCACCAAACTGCTTGCTGACCCGCTTGCCAATTTTTTCTTGAACACTCTTCGCACTGCCACTATGACCTTTAGCCTTCTCAGTGGACTTCTTCCTTTTCTTCTTGGATATTTCTAGAGACGAAGGTGTAGAATATTCTTTGATTGTCTTTTTACCTTTCGGCTTGGCATTTTCTCCCATAAATTTAGCTATATTTTTCAGCTTCCTCTTTTGGTATATCTTGTCACAGGCAGTCATAGGAAACTTTGAAGATCCAGAATTAGGAGTTTCTTCTTCTAATGACCCTGAATAGGAACCTCAATAAGTATGCTGAAGTCATTTGCATCAATGACTTGATTCTCCTCCTTGTCCTCAAGGCTTTTAACTTGCAGGGGTTCACAATATAAAGCCAAACGGTGTCCATATTCAGCACACAAGAAAAAGCAGATAGCCTACCATGCAAGACAGCTAACTAAAGTATATTGAAAATAGAACTGGTTTGCGCATCACGTTTTAGATCTTTTAGTCTTTCAGCAGGTTATTAGTTTTATCCTAATAGCTTCAAATTAGATTTGCTCTACTTTTGCACTTCTAATACCTTCAGCTCTTTAATATCCCGCAGTAACCTCTCTCGAACCTCTTTTCTCTCCACATCCCTCTTTTACCTAGCAACATAGTGCCAATGACAATGTCAGCCGCTGCAAATATCCCAATGCTATTTCCTATTATGATCCATCCATAGAAAAAAACTCAAATATTGAAAATGTTGCTTGTGAAAATACACTACTTTTAGAGAATCTAACACATGCCCGCTGACAATTTCCAGCAACATAGATTGTAAGTCAAAACAAAATATGTTTGAAATCCAATAGCAAAGATCTACAAATTTGGATATTAGACATTGCCAGTGAAGAAAACTTAGAAATCAGAAGCTTTTTCTAGTTGTTCCATTTTTCTGCGACTTCTATTAGCAATTTAGTATGCATGAAATGGCCATTCACCTCTACCTAATAGTATACATGAAATCCATTTTCTGGAGGCAAGAGATGATGTCAATTATCTCTGGAAGAGCTTTCTGTTGTGTTATAATGAATACTCCAATTATACTCAGGGACTAGGTCTGGTCCCTCGACACATGATTAATATAATGGTAAAAGAATAATAAAGACAAATGATATGAACACAAGATTTTACGTGGGAAAACTCCTTGCTCATGGGAGAAACAACCACGACCTGTCCTACAGAATTTTCAAAATACCAAAATCCACTAAAATATAAGAGCAATGTAGTCAAATACAACCAATTATTTATTTGCACTGCCCCTGTACATACCCAGCTTGCAACAACACTATCACAAGAATTAGAGCACCAAAAAAATGCGCCAATAGCCTATACTATTATCATGCTAGATTAATATAGACTTCTACCCATTGATTTTGAGATTACAACAAACTAAGAATCCTAGAAACAAAAGACTAAACATACAATGATCAATATTCTTTTATAGATTATGAAATTGATCTTACAAAAACTCTTAGCATAGAATACAACAATGACTAAAGGAAAACTATAAGCTCCATTTATTAGGTCCCTTGAGTACTAATGTCGTATTTCTCATAGTGAGACAAAGAGGACTTCTGCTCTTGAATGCATACAATCTTAATTCTCCAAAAAGTCACCTTTTGTCTTTTACAAGGTTCTTTTTATATGAACACGAGGAAACCTCTAAATTTCTTTTGGTCCTTCAGTATGATGAAGGACAATTTTCCACCAACCATGCAACTTTTCCGATTGTAATCTAACACAGTCAATTTTATCTTTTTAGCACGATGTTGACCTGGTCCCAGTTTGTCTCAGAAGTTTGTTGATCATAAAAACAGACACATAATAACATTTTCCCTCTTTAGGTGATGACATACTATTGGTTTCCCCGAGATGATTCCCCCTAATCCTCTAGATACTACACAACTATTTGTTTCCCTGGAAACTGGTATACTAATCTAAGTAAATGCCCAATTTCAATCTCAGTTTTCCCCCTTTTGGCATCACTAAAAGCACAAAATAGTAAACTAAATAGAGAGAATAATCACTAAATTCATAGCCACTAGGGCAACATAGATATACTCAGAACCATAGAAGCATAAGATTAAAGCAGTGAAACCAGTCCTACTAATTAAAATTACAAGAAGAGTATTTAGGATACAGCAGAATAGAATCAATAAAACATGTTAGAATTGTCCAACACAAAAGATAATGACAAAAAGGAAACTGACTGAAGGACTAGATAGTTTGGGGGTAAAGGAATGGAGAAGGTCCATTCTTGTATTGGTGTCCTGATGGGCTTAGAGGAGTTGTTGCGTAAGGGTTTTCATTTCCATGTTCAGCCTATCATTTCACCCTCAACCTACAAATCTCCTTAGAGATAGGTCCCTTTTGCATCCCCTGAGCAATATGTGCTTTCAATTCCACAATCGTCTCAGCATCCTTAGCAGTAATTGCAATGGTTAACTCTTCAACCTGGTGCTTAAGGACTTCCTGTTGAGCTATTAGATGTGAGACTTGAGACTTAGGTTTGTTTCCTACCCTTCCTTCAACGTACTCACATTCCACTAAAATGGTCATGAGAATGATTGTTTTATGATACCTGGTACCCCTTTCTTCAGTCGGACCCCAAAATGTTCAAAAACATGATTCAACAAATATCCATTCGCTAACCCGTGCTTTTCGTCCTTTACTGTCATAACTTTGTTCATGTGTCCAGCATCAACCCTGGAAGATTTATTGCATTCAACTTGCTCAAGGCTTCCATAAGGAAGAGATCAACAGTGAATGCAGTGATATGCTTTCCAATCATGGGAAGTGGGACCTTGTTGACAAACTCAAAGTATAGTTGGTATTGTCCTTTCAGGAAATTTTTTTGACTAACCGACCGTACTTAAGTTCGGAAATTTTCTTGCTTCCAAGATGAACTTCCCAATTGGAGTACAACCAGACACACTCTTGATGCCTTTCCTTTGTACCTTCAAAATCTTCCCCGGCACTTCCTCAGTCATGTGAAAGGCTACATCACCTATAGAGGTATCAAAAACCCCATCCGCAGTGAATTCCATGTTATAATAGAAATGCCTAATTTCCTACTCATGGAAAGTAGGAACCGTCTACTCAAAGAGATGGTCCCAGCCTTGAATGACAATAACATCAACTATATCACATATACTATGCTTTCTTTTTTGTTTCAGGCTCAAATACACTCCCATCGAGTACCTTCTATTTTTCAAGAATTTGAATACCCTCTTGCTTTCTTCAAATATTTTCAGTCCTAGCCTTCTTGCTCACCGAATCTAGTCCCTTACAGGAAACAAATTCTTCCCTTTTGGTTTTGTCCACTTTTATCACCCTTTTTATTCTTCCCTTATTCCCCTTTACTACCCATTTACTAGAACCGTTATTTCTTTGGTCCTTCATTTTAATTCTGCAATGATTCCATCTGATTCAGTAGCACTATCATCCTCATCCTTTGTAACATTAATTAATCTTAGCTTCCTCCTCAAGTATTAAAACTACTCTTTGTTTCCTCTTCCTAGTAGTCTTAGACTTAATTGAACTGATAACATCACTTTCTTTTGAGTTCCTCTAGTTGAATAAATGTTGGCTCCTTGTGCGGTGTCAAAAAACTTTTCTTTTCCCTTGTCTATTACTTTCTTTTCTGTCGCAATTGATCCAGAGACCTGGTCCCCGATTGTGTCTTACTTTTGTAGATTTCCATTGGTTCTCTTCCTGATTTTCCAAACCAAAGTTATATTGTCAACATCATTGTCTTCCTCATCACCCTTAACCACATTTACAAGTTGCACAAAACTTAAGGGAGTCATATCAAATAGAGGGGAAGACATCACTAATTGTAAATCAGGTGACTTAGCCTCTTCTTTAGCAAAAAGATTTTCCCCTTTCATTTATGTCAGACTTTGTACAACCTATTTTTCTCCAGCCATAAGAATGTTAGACTCATTTGCCTTTTCCACTGGCAAGTCTTTATCGAAACACCTTTCTGACATGGTAGAAGATGTGGGATTTGGTTGGGAAGAGGTTGGCTGATGTTCAGCAAGAACACCTTCAAGGTTAAGGGTTTCAAACACTTTCTTTGTGGAAACTAGAGCCCATAGGGGAGTTCTAGTCAAATCTCACATCCAGCGAAGGATAAAAGCTTATCATCCTTGGTCGAGGAGGATGGTGGAGAACTGGTATGCTCGATGCCGAAATGATCAATAGAGGAGGGTGAACTAGGATTGATTGATGAATCTAAATCCTCTGATTTTAGAGGAATATGGATAGGAGTAGAGGGAAGAGTGTTGATTTTGTGAGAGAAAGGAGTTTTTGTCTCTGAGGATGCAGGTTTTTCGAATTGAGGAGAGGATTGAGACATTGTTGAGAGATAAGAACAATATGTAAAAGATAAAGAAATTGAATGAGAAAAGATGTCGAAAAAAAGAAAAAATTATGAATTTATGGAAATGAAACAACATGTCTAGTTCCTGAAGGGTTATGTCTTTTTAGGACATGGACTGATAAGACAACAGTTCAGTGAATAGGGAAGAGCCGCGTGGCCGTTTGACAGATTTAATGATTACTAATGATGCTATAAAATGAACACTAAACTTTGAGAAGGAACTAGGACCCTGTCAATCTGCAAAATTTTTGGGAACATTTTCCCAACTTCACTTTTGCATCTATGATGATGTTATGTATGTATATCTGTGAGATACGAAAATTGAATTCAGAGATAATTATACAACAAAATTCAGATCCCTGCCTATGAATTTTAGCCAAAGTTGGGGCAAGTGGATCACTAACATTAGTTAGAATTTCTTAACTTTATTAATCCTAGCCTCATCCTGTTCCTTTCAAATTGTCCTTGCTTAACGATTTTGTAAATATGTCAGCAATCTGGCGTTCCATCTTGCAGAACTTCAAATAGATGTTTCTCTTTTCAACCTGATCCCTAAGAAAATGATGTTTCATATATATGTGTTTTGTCTTTTTTGTAGTGCACTGAAAATTTAGCCATGTTTAGGGCACTTATGTTATCACACAGCAAGGGAATAGTATCAGTCAGTACTCAAAAGTCCTTCGGTTGTTGTTTGTTCCAAAGCAGTTGAGAGCAACAAGCAGCAACAACTACATACTCAGCCTCAGCAGTAGATAATGCCACAAAATTCTATTTCTTAGTGCCTCATAAGATGAGTACAAACCCAAGAAAATGAGCCATACATCATGTACTTTTTCAGTCAACCAGGTACCCAACAAAATCAACATTTGCACACTCTATCAAATCAAAGGAATCACTAGTTGGATAGAAAATTACCAAGTTACCTGAACCGTTAAGGTACCCTAGAATTCTTTTTGTTGCCTTCAAGTGTGACTCCTTAGGGCAGGCTTGAAATCTAGCACACATACCCGCACTGAATTTAATGCCAGACCTACTGGCAGTTAAGTATAGTAGAGACTCTATGATAACACAATGAATTCTCTCATTTACTTTGGGAGCAGGTTCATCAACATTTAGTTTTGAACTTTTCCAATGGGAGTATCAATTGGCTAGGCCTCTATCATGTGATACTTCTTCAGCAGGTCCTTGATATACTTCTCTTGACTGATAAGGGTTCCTTTAGGTGTTTGATTGATCTGTAGTCGTAGAAAATAGTTGAGTTCTCCGATTATATGTATCCCAAATTCACTTCTCATCAGGTTACCAAATTCTTGGCAGAGTGAGTCAGATGTAGCACCAAAGATTATATCGTCTACATAGACTTGAACAATCAGTAGATTTTTTCCCTTTGATTTCAGAAAGAGAGTTTTGTCTTTCTTTCCTCCCTTGAATCCATGAGATAGTAGAAAGCCAAAGAGTTTTTCATACCAAGCCCTAGGAGCCTACTTCAAACCATAAACAACTTTATCCAATTTCATTACACGATCAAGGAACTCAGCATTTTCAAAACTAGTGGGTTGCCTTATATACACTTCTTTGAGATACCTGGTCAAAAATGCACTTTTCACATCCATCTAGTACGACTTGAATTCCATACATGCAGCAAAGACAATGAGGATTCTGAATGCCTCCATCCTTGAAATAGGGATAAAAGTTTCATCATAATCTATTCCCTCTTCTTGGTTGATGCCATGAAAATAAGTCTGGACTTATTTCTGGTGATGACTACATTTTCATCCATTTTTTTGTTTCTATAGACCCACCTAATCCCAATGATGGATTTGTCAGGAGGTTTTGGAACCAGATGCCACACTTGACTTCTTTCAAACTGAAGTAGCTCCTCTTACATAGAGTTAACCCAATCAACATGAAAAAGTTCTTCCTTTACATTTTTGGGCTCTATAGAAGACAGAAAAATAGAGAAGGACATAAGATTCCTAGTCTTGGACCTGGTTTGTATGCCAAAGTCCAAATGAGAAATCAAATGATCCAAAGGATGTGACGATTTATGCTTTCATCCAGACACCCTTCCTGTTTGTTGACTTTGATCACTCAATGCATCTGGACTCTCCGTATCAATAACTACCCTATGTCTTTGTTGTTGTGGTCTCACTTCTTATGCATCCACAGGTGACCTGGAGGATGAACTAGGCCCTTCAAACTGTGCCCAACCTGTATCATCCTTCCTTATCTTATTTTCATTTTGAGCAAGAGTATCTTTTGTAAGATCACTCATAAGGCTGTCTCTTTGTACTTGAAGCAACTCTTCCAACTCCTAGTCTTCTTTTTCACTTGCATTTTTAGCTTTCCAGATTCATAAAAGATGACCTCCAAATTTTCCTCAATATAAAGTAATCTTTTGTTGAAGACTCTGTGAGACTTGTTGTTTGAAGAGTATCCAACAAAGACACCTTCATCACTTTTGGAGTCAAACTTACCCAGTTTCTCTTTCCCATTGCTCAGCATATAGCACTTGTATCAAAAAGTCCTCAAGTGACTTTTGTTAGGCTTTCAACCTCACAAAAGTTCATAGGGAGTTCTATGTTTGATCGGCCTAATCAAACACCTATTGGTAACATAGCATGATGTGTTGACAACTTCAATCCAGAAATGTTTAGGCAACCGTGACTCTATCAACATTGTTCTGCCTCTCTCCACAAGAGTTTGATTCTTCCTTTCTACCACATCATTTTGTTGTGGAGTTCTTGATGCTGAGAAGTTATGGTGAATCCCTTCTTCAGTGCAAAAACCATCAATCTTGGAATTTTTCAAATTTTGTGCCATGGTTCAACTGATCCCTGCAACCTTTCTGCAAATTTGGTTTTGAAATCATCTTTTTGAAGGCTATCAACACATTCACTACTTCATCCCTCAAAACTCTAGTCCAGGTAAATCCAAAGAAATCATCAACCATAACCAGGATGTATCTTTTACCACCCCTACTTTGCACCTTCACTGGACCATAGAGATCAGTATGAATGAGTTCTAGCGATCAAAAAGTACTCACTTAGGTTCCTTCTTAGATTTGAAGAAATTTCTAGTTTGTTTCCCTTTAATACAAGCATCTCAAACTTTGTTGTCACAAAAGTTGATCTTTGGAAATCCTCGGACTAGGTCCCCAGTAACCAGTTTCTTCAATAAAGAAGTGATAACATGCTCCAATTTTTTGTGTCATAAACCACTTGTCTCATCCTTAGCCCTGAGACAAGTTAAATTGTCACGACGAGCAGAATTGAGGTTAGCTACATACATATTCTTGCATATCTTGGTAGTGAGTATCACTTCCTTAGTTGACAAATTTGTGACAAGACACTTATCTGGCATGAAGCTCACTTCATTGCTCTTGTCACAAATCAATACACACTCAAAAGACTTATTTCAACTTATTGACATAGTACACATCTTCAATAGAGTTTTGAAGAGACTTTCCAATTCTTCCAATCCCCAGAAGATTCCTTTTCTTCCCATTTCCAAAGGATAGATTACCCCCTTACAACCCTTTCAAAGAGGGAAGTTTTCAGTCCTTCCAACCAAATACTTGGAGAAACCACTGTCTATGCATCAACATTGACTGCTTCCTCCAGACTCTTCCTACACAAGACTCATTTATTAGACTTGGGAACCCATGTTAGTTTGAGTTCTAAAAAGCAGAAAGTGGCATAATCAAATGCTTCTTAGTCCAAGAGGAAAATTGGTGTGACCTTTTCTAAAGCTTGGACTTAGTCCCTTATACAATTTTTTGTTCTGAGGATTTTTAACAATAGATGGAAGTTGTTTCCTACTCAAGGTCCTCTTTAGAATCTCATAGTCTCCCTTTGCATGCCTATTTCTACCACAATGCAAGCATACAAAATTGTCAGAGACAGACATATACTTGTTGTGAGGATTATAAGGTGGATTAATTTTGTTTACATAGCCTAAACCATTTCTCTTATTGCTCCTTTGATTTGTCATTTCAGATAGGAGTTTTGAGGAGGCTGCCCATTTGAGTGACTTATTTAATTCATCTTGAAAATTGACTAGTGTTATACCTTATTTTAACTTGTGTCAAATAGTGTACAACATATTGATGATTTCTAAATATTAACTTAAGGAGACGCCACATAATTATCTTTAAGGTAAATTGGGAAACCTATTTTACTAAAATAACTCTAAATTAAGGTGTACTTAACTTATATTATTCTAGGTAAGGGTTTCAGTTATCCTAAAATGAGGGGGTGAGACATCCTTAAAGATCCATTAAACTAGTTACAACCAGACTTAGGTAAATATAAGACTAAAAATAAACAAATTTGAAAACAATTTTAATTCTTGATAAAATCTTATAAGAGCTAACGAAAAATGTTATTTTTAATAATAGCCACATGAATATTTCAAATAATAATAATAATATTAATAATTAGATATATTTTTTCTTGTTTTATATAGCAAAATAATAATTAAAATGGTTACAGAGTGATTTTTAGGACATAAAAATAATTTATAAAAGGTATACAAATTAATGTGTATAAAAATAAAAAGACAAAAAATAATGTAGATATGCATGTATGTATAAGGTAAAAAGTATTATGCAAGTTTAGGCTTTAGTGAAAAGTAGAATAATTATAAGTAGCTTATGTTGTTGAAATTTGATTTTAGTTACTGTAGTAGTTTTTAGTAAAATAAGTTATTTAGTTTAAAATAAATTTGAATTTTAGTTAAATTGTTGAGATATTTAGGTTATTTTGAACCCTTTTTGCTGCCCCATTCGTCCTTTTAAAAAATCAACAGTGGTATCAGAGTCTCATTGATCTTACGAGATCTGTGAGTTCTTTCAAAAAAATTATCATATCATTTTTAACCCGCAAAGGCTACCTTTATAACCCGTCAGGGCTACCTTTTTAACCCATCAAGGCTACTTTTAATCCGAAGGGCTATTTTTAACCCGTGCTCTTTCAATACACAACCTTTTTTGAACCAAGACTGGCAAGAAATAGTCTCTCTTTGAATGCCCCAAAAAAATTTACTTGTGAAAATTATCAGATTTGGTCAATAAAAATGAACCCATATCTTAAAGCCTATGATTTGTGGGAAGTTGTGATGGAAGATATACTCTTACAACCTCTTCCTGCAAATCCTACTTTTGCTCAGATTAAAGCTCATTCGAATGAAAAGACAAAAAATTTCAAAGTCAAAACCGTCATTCAAAATTCAGTTGCGGATTCAATTTTTTCTAAAATCATTGCTTGTAAGACAACAAAAGAAGCCTGGGAAAAACTAAAAAATGAATAGCAGGGAAGTGATTGAGTCAGACAAATACAAATTTTAAATTTGAAAAGGGATTTTGAATCTCTTAGGATGCAAGAGAAAGAAACTATTGTTAACTATTCTGACAAGATATTTTTGATAGTTGATAAAATGAGGTTGCTTGGCGAGGATTGCAAAGATGACAGAATAGTAAAAAAAATATTCTTGTAACAATTCTAGAGAGATTTGAGTCTAAAATTTCATCTTTGCAAGAGTCTAAAGATCTCTCTACTATATCTATTGAAGAATTAATAAGTGCACTTCAAGCACAAGAGCTAAGAAGAGCTTTCAGACAAGACAATGTTATTGAGGGTGCTCTTTATGCACAAAGCAGAAAAGAAAAAGTTAATTATCCTCTTCGCAAATACTGCAAAAGAAAAACACAGTTGAAAAAATTTTGTTGGTGGAGACCTAATGCAATATGTGAAAATTACAAGCAAGCAGGTCATGTTACAAAAGCGTGCAGGCATAAAAATAATCTTCAAGCAAGAGCAGCAAAAGCAGAAATTGAGGAGGAACAACTTTTTAACATTGCAATAACTAAAGCAAAGGAGGAGTGTTGAAATTTCTTTTTAGTTACTAGTGTAGATTTTTAGTAAAATAAGTTATTTAGTTTAAAATAAATTTGAATTTCAAATTTTAGTTAAGTGGTTGAGATATTTAGGTTATTTTGAATTTTAAATTATGTAGATTTTCTGTTTTAGGTTGGCTTTTTAAAGCCCCTTAATGCTTAATAAAATTATTAAAAATTATTGAAAACATTTCAATCCATTGAAAGACTTTCAACCCTTTTTTGCTGCCCCATTCATTCTTTTAAAAAAACCAACATATGTGGATCTTAAAAAAATTGTCATCTACACTTGCTTTGCGAAATCTTTCCATAAAATTACTTTCCACAGAGATTTGTCAAGGCCAAAAGGCCAAAATTTGGCAACATTTGTCTTGGGAAAAGTACCATTACTTCATCTGAAAGTTGTGCTTTCTTTTCAAATGCATGCGATTAAAATTTTCAAAAGAAGAGTTATAGGTCATTTTTTTATACTAAAAATTTATTTACTAACGATCACGTTCTTAATCTAGAAAAACTTCATTTTTTCCACTTAGAAAACCTGCATAGCTAGACTGTTATAAGCTATAGTTCTATACGTTAAAATTTGCATTTTAAGCTAAAATTTGCATTTCAATAGCTCAAGAAAAGGTGATGTTTGAGCTTCAAAAATCTGCATTTTTTACATCTAAAATTTGCACCGTTTAACTCAAATTGCTACATTTTAAGATACAATAAATTATACTTTAACCTTAAAAGTGTATACTTTATTCAACTTGCAATCCATATATTTAAACTATGAAAAATCTGGGTCTTTAGGCTATTGAAAGCTGTGTTTTGAACACATAATTTTTTTAAAAAAAAACTGAAAATAGGCGCATCATATATAAAAGAAAAGTTGTTCCTTGGCTCTACTTATTTGAAAAAAAGTTATATCACAAACTAAAGGAAAAAAACATATTAAATAATAGATAGAACTTGCTAGAATGTATTGTTTTAAGTCAAATAATTATGCTAACCCTATTATCTAAAAGGATGGAAAAGGTGAACGACTACGTCTTACTGTTGTCCCTGGTTGGTTTGTACAAAAGAAAAGAAACATTAATATCTATTGCTGAGATAACTAACTCAATTGACAATACTGCTACATACAAAATATAACTATCATGGATTCAATTGAAGCATAGTAAATGATCGCATGTAGATACCCATATTGGTAGTTCATACAAAGCATGCAACTTGGTGGTTCCTAATTAAGGAAATTTCATATTGAAGACTAAATGCTTTAAGATCAGAACTTATCCTTATTATACATGGTAAAACCAAAAGAGGCAGGTTTAATCCTCAATTATTCCCAAGTGAAGTTACATACATGCTAACCTAATACTTCCTCCAGTTTCATTACAAACTCTCGAATATAGCAATTTACATAGTATGATTAGGTAAAAACAAACCCAAATTTATGAACTTCGTAAACGACATTATTGAGAAGGTCGTACACAAGCGTGCAATGAGTCAAGATAACGAGCAAGATATGTTTCCTTAAAGCAATACACAGGAGAACATTCTTCATCAGATTCATACCTGATAAGGCTCTAAACAAATTCGGATCAGAGGTTCTATAATATGATTTTACACAAGTAGTCGTTAAAGAGAAGGATGAATTTATAAAACCAATCCCAAATCTTGAAACGAAAGATAAATGATTTTCCCTTTTCATACAACCATAAAACAACCGAGCCAATTGCCGTATGCTAATTTTCATATAACTTAATTTATTTACAGCTAATGGGGTAAGAGTACAAGACAACAAACAGACAGCGACCCTTTCAAGTTAGCAACAGACGACTCCACAGATAGCTTGTTCTTGATTCAGGTTTAAAGGTTTTGAGCAAACAGGAAACTTCCCTTGCAAATTAGTCTTTAACAAAACTGACTACCCAATGTTGCAGGTTAGTTTTTAACCAAAAATAAACGGGAAATAATGTTCAATCCTTGGATAAGAGAACACTACTTACACAAGCAACATGCAACAGCATCGCAAAGAAGGCTACCAATGTTAGAACAAACGTAACTCATAATAATTTGTATTAACGATCTTTAAATAAGCATGAGTTGTGATATCTGCGAATAAAATATAATTTAAACCCTTTAAATATGACATTCCGCTTTCTTATGACCAATTATTTTGAGAGATTGAGTATCAATGAGTATTCATAATCTCGAAATAGATGATCCACATATTCATTCATTACCACTTTTAAATTTAAAGGTCTCCAGATCAATAAAATTTTAAGTAAAATGCAAAGATGACATCCAAGTGGAATAAACAACTACATGCAACTAATTGGCAGCCCATATCAAAATATATGAAAACACTAGAATCGAATAGAGGTAGAGAAGACATTTTACCTTGTGTGGAGCAATAAACTAAGGCTTCAACATCAAAAGATTTCAACCACGAACTCATTAAACTTGAAATTAAACAGGAAAGAGACTAGCGAAAAGTTTTGAATCTGTGAATAAGTATTTTTGTATTTTTCTATTTCTCCTAAATATGCTCTCCAATTCCTTTTCCCCCTAATCAGCTTTTTTTTCCTACCTAGATCGATCCCTGTCCCTTTTCAAGACTCAGAAATATTACAATTTATAGGAAAATATCAGAATTGAAAAACTCATATTTGAATTCGAATTGAGTCAATTTCTAAGGTAAAATAGGGAGAAGGTCAGAAAAGCTGAAAAAATCTCTAAGAATCTTATCTTTCTCTTTTGATTTTGACCAAAAGCTAGAGTGAAATTTATGGCGGAGGTGGCAGGCGATCGGTGGTGACAGTGACGGCCAGAATTTTTGGAGAAGGAAAGAAGAGGACGAAGGCAAGGGGTATGGGCAGCGTAGAGATGTCACCTCTCTAGAACAAGGTGAATAGAGACATAGGTTCTAGAGGAGAAGAGGAGCATAGGTGTGTTTTGGAATTTTGGAAAAAGGTTGATTAATTCATGGCCGTCCAAATAAATGATCGGATGGTTAAAAATAATTCAAGAGTTGAAAAAAAAAGGTACCTACATATACAAAAAACACTAGAATCGAATAGAGGTAAAGAAGACATTTTACCTTGTGTGGAGCAACAAACTAAGATTTCGATGTCAAAGATTTCAACCACGAACTCGCTAAACTCTAAATTAAACTGGAAAAAAACTAGCGAAAGGTTTTTAAATCTAACAATAAGTATTTTTGTGATTTTCTACTTCTCCCAAGTATGCTCTCCAATTTTTTCCCCTTCCAATCATCTTTGTTTTCCTACCCAGATCGATCCTTGTCCCTTTTCAAGACTTAGAAATATTACAATTTATAGGCAAAAATTAAAATTGAAAAACTCATATTTGAATTCAAATTGAGACAATTTCTGAGATAAAACAGGGAGAAGATCAGAAAAACTGAAAAAAAAATCTTATCCTTCTCTTTTGATTTTGACCAAAAGATAGAGTGAAATTTATGCTGGAGGTGAGTAATGCTAAAATTTTTGGAGAAGAAAAGAGGAGGACGAAGGCAAGGTATGGGGGCAAGGTAGGGATGTCACTTCTCTAGAACAAGGAGAATAGAGACGGAGGTTCCAAAGGAGAAGAGGAGCATAGGTGTGTGTTTGAATTGGGGAAAAGGTTGATTAATTCATGGCCGTCTAAATATCTAATTGGATAATTAAAAATAATTCAAGAGTTGAAAAAGAAGATATATATAAAGTAAAAGGGGATTAGTTAGGACCATTAAATCAAAGCGGATGGTTGAAATTAGATAAGTATAAGCACAATCCATGTGTTTGCCTACGTGGCACACATGGATTGGATAATTCTAGGGGACTTGGATTCACATGTTTTTGCTCAAATTAATCTATTTAAATTATAACTAATTTATTTATTAAACAACAATGATTAAGTAGATTGAAAATAATTATTTTGTAAAATTAAT
>JAABOM020031943.1:0-17320 GCA_011800125.2 Solanum clarkiae
ATCACAATTTAAATGAATTTGAATTAGCTAAAATATTTATCATATTAATTGCTCATCTATAGCTAAGAAAAATTTGTTGGCAATTCAACGTTAAATATGATTAATGATACAATAACGATACATTTACGGTCTATTTGGGAAGTGAAACGACCTCAAAAAGTGCCCGAAAACGTGCCTTGGAATGTCCAAAATTTTAAATTCCATATATGTTAAAATCAGTTTGTTATTTCGAAAATACGACTTCATATTCTTGTTCAGGTGGTCAAAATTAGGTGAAAAAGGGTCTAACCCCGATTTAAGAGTGACAGATTAGTAATTATGAAATTCCAAGAATGCAATTTCCAATAGCAAATTCACGTTGCTTCCGTGACGCGCCACTGCACAAAAAGTGGACTGTTTTTTAACTCGGTCCAAGACTTCTAAGTCTTGGGCCTAAGTGTTCCCAAATGTGTTTTTACTTATACTTAGCCAAATTTTACCCTCATATTACCCAAAACATTTTCCAATACT
Organism: Solanum clarkiae; assembly: GCA_011800125.2. Classification (NCBI taxonomy): domain Eukaryota; kingdom Viridiplantae; phylum Streptophyta; class Magnoliopsida; order Solanales; family Solanaceae; genus Solanum; species Solanum clarkiae. The sequence continues at coordinate 511 of JAABOM020031943.1, forward strand.
CACTCAAATACTTAGCCATATTTTCACTCCCCAAATTCAAGTTCCAAACCCTCATCCAAGGCTAAGGTTCTCTTTCAAGATTCAAAACTCCATCTCCAATCTTTGGCAAGTTCATCTCTAAGCTAAGGTATGTGGGTTTCTTTCATGGGTTTCTTTCACCCATGATACCCAAACCTCATTTTACTCAAATTGCATGATTTAAAGTTGATTTACAAATGGGTCTTGATTAGTATGAAATTCACTGCACACTATGTTAAAGCTATATACAGTTGTGACTGTTTTGCCATGTTTTGAGCTATAAATCTTTGATCTATTGTAAGATTTGAGAAGAGGTTTTGATGTATATTGCTTGAGGGTATTGGAAGGTGTTGATTGGTGGTTTTACAATTGATTTTCTTGCATGATTTCATCTCTATATTTCATGGTTTTACTAGCATTACACATTCTCTAAGTGTTTGATAAAATATCCAGATGTGGTTTCTTGAGGAGTTAAAGGTTTAAAGCATGAGATATGATATGATTGATTATATGATAATGAAATGAGCTTATGTATATGATAAATTCTATATAAAGTATTGCATGTGACACCTTGTAACTTTATGCTGTTGTATATACATGTTTCAAGCCTCATTTAGTTAGGTTGGGGATGTACTAGATTCGTGGGAGACTCCTAGTACCAAAACGAGTTCAAGACTTACCTCCAAGTTGAGTTTTGGGTGTTGTTTCACACAAGGATCAACTTTAAACTAGCATAAGTCTTAGCACATTTAGAATTGGATATACCACAACATGTCAAATGAAATCCCTTTAAGTTAGCTTCGCAACGCACTTGGTTTCACCTCATTCCGAGGTCAGATGAAGGAGTTATGATCGCTTTTGTGAGGCCCTCCTGTTAAGTGTTATCACACGGACTGTTTGACGGCTAGTGTGCTCTTTGACTGACCATTTGGGGTATCTTGGGTTTTAAAAGGCCATTTTTGTAACTAAGGAAGGTGACACATCTAGTGGTATGGGCCATGTGGCTCACCACTAACCGTGGGGATGGCCACAAGGTGTGCCAAAAGGAGCTTGCTGAAAATTGGGGAAAATGTGGCTAAGGGTGGTGCCACAGGCACTGTTGACGGGCCGTGTGGAGTGGGAAGCCCCATGGCACTTGGACATGTTGTGTCCTGCAATAATATTTACCTAAGTGAGGTGGAACAGACCAGTACACAGTCTGTTTAATGCCACACGGTTCGTGAAGCGGTCCGTCAAAGTGACGAGATATCAATTTTTCCAAGTTTCCCCACTTCCATTTTTTTCACTAAGGTACTTCACATGGGCACTCCACATGACCCGTGGAGTGCCACACTGCTAGTGAAATCTCCAGTGAGATGACACTTTGCAAATTTTTCCATCCGTTCACTTATGGCGTCTCCATAAATTTTAATTACTCTAATGCCCTTTTTGGACTTCCAATGCTATATTAACCTTCCTAAAAGACCTTAAAACATTTCAAAAGGATCAAACTCATTACTGCCATCTCAAATACAATCTCAATTCTCTCAAAAGCCTCCATCAATCCCCAATTCAATTTCAAGGAAACCCAAGAATAAGATTGGATTTAAAGATCATTTCCAAGCCTCCATTATTCCCAAACTCAATTCCAAGCAACTCTAGACCTAAGGTATGTGGGTTTCTTCCATATATTCCTTTCACCCATGATATCCAAGATTCCTTTCTCCTAAATTTCATGATTTAAAGTTGAGTTTACAAATGGGTTTACTAGTATGAACATGTTTATAAACTATGTTAAAACTATGTAAAGTTGTGACTATTTTGCTATGATGTGAGCTATATATCTTGGATCTATTGTAAGTTTTGATGAGGAGTTTTGATGTGAATTTATTGGGGGTGTTGCAAGGTGTTGATTGATGGTTTTATAATAGATTTTGTTGCATGATTTCATCTCTAAATTGCATGGTCTTTTACCCCCACTACACACCCCCAAAGTGTTTAATAAAATATTCAGTTATGGTTTCTTGAGGAATTGAAGGTCCTAAGCATAAGATATGATATGATGATGTTATGATGATGAAATGAGCTTATGTATATGATTATTCCTATATGAAGTATTGTATTAGACCATATGATGAATCCTATTGTGTAGAACTCGACCATGCCCAATCCGGGGGGGGATCTAAGCGCCCGGATAACCTAGTGAAGGGTTTGTACTTCTCCACCTAGTGATGGGGGGAATCATTACAAACCTAGATGGAGATTCGTAATCATCAACCTATATGAGGGTTAGTACTCATCCACCTAAGTGATGGGGCGGCATTATTACTAACCTAGATGGGATTTAGTACTCATCAACCTAGATAAGGGTTAGTACTTATCCACCTTGGTGATTGGGTGGCTCACCAACCCAGATGTGAGTTAGTACTCATCCACCTAAGTGATGGGCTGGCATCATCACTAACCTACCAAAGGTTTGTACAATTTGAAATCTAGCTTGGTCTCTTTTTCACATATGATATCCTGTACAAGCATGAGTTACTTAAGCATATTTTAGATAAGCATTGATCATGCATTGCATATTGTATATTATGTCTATTGCTTAATATCATGCGTTTTGACTATGATACCTAATTCTTGTTGCATTGCATCCTCCATACTTAGTACATTCAAACGTACTAATGAATACTCTTGCCTACATGATATCACAATGTAGAAATTGGTGCTCAAGTTGATCATCCTCCTCCTCCACGTGACTAGTCGGTGCTATTCCAAGTTTGTTGGTGAGTCCTCTATTTTGGGGACCTTAGTCTATGTTGATATTTTCTATGTATTGAGACACTATCTTATGTTCTATTGACTATGAAGGTGAGCCCAGTAGCTTTGTCTTGACCCTCACTCTATCTATGTGTTTAGAAGTGTTTGTTGGACGAGTTGTGTATTTATGATATTAGTTATGACTCCTTCTCCTTGATGTTGATGTTTTGACAAGCTATCCCTTAGCCCCTTGTTCCTTTTGCTTACTTTATGCCTTTTATATGCTTCCACGACCAAGGATAGGTAATGACAAGTTAAGAGGCTTGATTGGGGTTCCTTAGGGTTCCCTATTCATTGTGTCATGTCTACGCCCTAGTCTTAGGACATGACAAACTTGGTATCAGAGCACTAGGTTGATAGATCCTTAGAGTCCAACAAACCGCATCGACTCCTATTCATTGTTGTGAAGCGCGCCATGACTATGAATAGGAGGCTATGAGACGTTTTAGGAAATATTTTCCTTCTTCATGTTCTAATTCATGCTATAGAGTTGTGGTAATTCCCCCCCCCCTAAAAAAAAAATTATTCTTTACTATGCTAGATCATGCCTAACACTCGAGGAAGAAGGGCCCAAACTCCCCAGGAGCAACCTACCAATGGTGAACTCTAGGATGCTCTCACTATGCTTGCCCAAGTTGTGGCCAATCAAATCAACCAAGGGGCCCAAGCCCCTAATGCTACTACCACGATAGCTAGGGTAAGAGACTTCATGAGGATGAATCCTCCAGTTATCTATGGGTCAAAGGTGGAGAAAGACCCACAAGAGTTCATTGATAAGGTCTACAAAATTTTGAACATCATGGGTGTTGAGCCGAATGAAAAGGCGGAGTTGGTGGCATACCAACTCAAGGGGGTAGCCCAAATTTGGTATGATCAATGAAAGGGGGAGAAGGGAAATGATTATGTGATACTTTGGAAGAGTTCAAATTGGCTTTTCTCAATCAGTTTTTCCCTCTTGAGCTTAGGGAAGCAAACTTGGTGGAGTTTATGAACTTGAAGCAAGGTACTATGAGTGTGAGGGAGTATTCCCTCAAGTTTAACCAACTTACAAAGTATGTTCTTCATTTGGTGGTTGATCCTAGATCCAGGATGAATAAGCTTGTGATGGGGGTCTCTGATTTGGTGAATGAAGAATGCCGGTCTACTTTGCTAGTTAGTGACATGGACTTGTCTCGTTTGATGATATATGCCGAATAAATTGAGGAGGAGAAATTGAGGAAGAGAAGAGATCATGAGGCCAAGAGTGCTCGTTTTGAGGGTAAGTTCCAAAAGGGTGGCAGGTCTCATCATGGACAAAGGTCTTCTCATGATTCTAAGGTGGGTTTTGCTAATGATTTCCTAAGTACCCAAGGTGTTGAAGGTGTGGCTCCAAATGTTGGGTGTCTAAAGTTTGGTAAGGGTCATAGTGGCCCATACTTGAAGGGAACTAACACTTGTTTTAGTTGTGGGGAGATGGGTCACAAAAAGTTTGAATTCCCTTGGTATCGCAACAAGGGTAAAGGTGGTGAAGTTGATAGAGGGGGTTCTCCAAGGCGTAATCATTTCTATGCTCTTCAAGGGAGGTAAGAAGTGCCTAATGTTATTACAGGTAAGTTGAAGTTTCCTTAGCTTTGATGTGTGTGCATTGTTGGGGCCGGCGTACCATTGTTTCTGTCTTTATTCTTTTTGGTTACTAGAAAGTCCATAAGTGTTGATCCATGTTCATCTTGTATTACGTTTTGCCTTGTGACTTGTTAGATTTGGTATGGTGGTTTGTGGTGTTATACTTGGAATGGAATAGTTGCATGCATATTGTGTCTTCGTGGAGATTAGTTGATGTAGGCATTGGCTATGTTTATGGGTCTCTAGAATAGGGTCTTAAAGCCCTACCTTTATATGTTTGTGGTGGTCTCTAGTAATGAGGTATTGAGTTGTGTAGACCTTGTGAATTATTTGGGGGTAGTGTTGTGAGTCTTGGAGGATGAAAGGTTGTTTACTAAAAGATGATAAGTGTGCTTTGTGAATAACAAGAAGTTGGTTAGAATTCTTTAAGCATTATGATATGAGTTTGCTTTAGTTCTTTTTTGGTAAGGCTAGCGTTGTGGTTGGTTCTCTAAGTAGGTTGACTATGGGTAACTTAGCATATGTGGATAATGGTGGCAAAGAGGAGACTAGTGGGGTCCATCAGTTGGCTAGGTTTGAAGTAGGATGAGGGAAGTTGGGAATGATAGTGTAGTGTCCTTGGCGATTCTGAATCTTCTTGGGTTAAGAGGTTTAGATTAGGCAAGGCCTTGATTCTGCCTTGTTAGAGTTGGAAGTTTTAGGTGAGAAAATGATAGAGTGGAGGCTGTCTCCCAAGGGGGGGAGATGGTGGTTGTGGTACCAAGTGGACTAGGTGTGTTTAAGGTTGATAACTGAGTTGAGGATTGTGAGTCCTTATAGATGTAGAGGGAGGTTGGTAAGGTTGCATAAGGCCATGATTCTGCCTTGAGAGTTGGAAGTTTTGGGTGAGAAAATGATAGAGTGGAGGTTGTCTCCCAAGGCGGAGATGGTGGTTGTGGTACCAAGTGAACTAGGTGTGTTTAAGGTTGACAATCGAGTTGAGGATTGTGAGTCCTTATAGAGTGTAGAGGGAGGTTGGCAGGGTTTCATAATTTTGGGATTGCCTATGGATGTTGATATGGTTCGTACGATTTTTCATGCTTCTAGGTTGATGGGATGTGTTGGTTACTCTACTGCTATAGCACTCCTTGAAATTGTGGGTGATGTGGAGGACAAGTTGGCTTAAAGGAAGGTTCCGGTGGGGGTGTTGGATGGATGAGTGGAAAAGTTGGTTAATGAGGATATGGTGTTCGTCAAGGCCCCTTTGGAGGAGGAGTCCATTCGTATGTGTTTCTCAGGGAGCTAGTGCGGGCATGGAGAAGCAATATTTGTATCTCTTTCATTCTATTCAAGCTTATAAGGACATGTCAAGTCCTTTTTTATAATTTCGAGTCTCAAGTTTTGACCCTTATTCATTGCATGCATTCATGTTCATGTTAATAAGATTATGAGAATTTTGATATACATGTTGAAATTTCCTTGGAAATCATTTATGTGCATTGTTGCATTCATGTTTGGGCTAAAGTGTTCATGACTACTTTCCTTGTGTACGTTTCTTTGACATTCGGGGATGAATGCTCCCAAAGGGGAGATATTTTGACACCCTGTAACTTTATTCTCTTGTATATCCATATTTCAAGCCTCATTTGGTTAGGTCGGGGTGTACTCGATTCATGGGAGAATCCTAGTACCTAAACGAGTTCAAGATTTACCTCCAAGTTGAATTTTGGGTGTTGTTTCACACAAGGGTCAACTTTAAACTAGCATAACTCTTAGCACATTTGGAACTGGGTGGCCCATGACATGTCAAATGAAATCCCTTTGAGTTAACTTCGCAACACACTTGGTTTCACCTCATTCCGAGGTCAGATGAAGGAGTTATGATCATTTTCGTGAGGCCCTCCGATACAATGTTGTCACATGGACTGTTTGATGGCCGGTTGAGGCATTTGGGTTTAGAAAAGGCGATTTTTGGCACTAGGGAAGGTGGAACAGTCAGTTGCATGGGCCGTGTGGCTCACCACTGACCGTGGGGATGGCCACAAGGTGTGCCAAAAGGAGCTTGTTGAAAATTAGGAAAAATGTGGCTAAGGGTGGTGCCACGGGCACTGTTAACGGGCCGTGTGGAGTGGGACGGCCCGTGGCACTTGATCATGTGATGGCCTGCAACATTTTTTTGTCTAAGTCAGGTGGGACGGACCAATACACGGTCCGTGAAACACCACACGGTCCTTGAAGTAGTCCATCAAAGTGACGCAACGTCAATTTTTCCAAGTTTCCCAATTTCTATTTTTTTCACTAAGGCACTTCACACGGGCACTCCACATGACCCCCCCATTGAGAGCCACATGGCTAGTTAAGTCTCCAGTGAGATGACTATTTGCCAATTTTTCTATCCGTTCACTTCTGGCGTCTCCATAAATTTTAATTACTCTAATGCCCTTTTTACACTTCCAATGCTATCTTAACCTTCATAAAAGACCTAAACAATATTTCAAAAGGATCAAACTCATTACTCTCATCTCAAATACACTCTCAATTCTCTCAAAAGCCTCCATCAAGCCCCAAGTCAATTTCAAGGAAACCCATGAATAAGATTGGATTCAAAGATCATTTCCAAGCCTCATTTCTTCCCAATCTCGATTCCAAGCAACTCTAGACCTAAGGTATGTGGGTTTCTTTCATGGGTTCCTTTCACCCATGATACCCAAGCTTCTGTTTTCCTAAATTGTATGATTTAAAGTTGAGTTTACAAATGGGTTTACGAGTATGAACATGTTTATGAACTATGTTAAAGCTATGTAAAGTTGTGACTATTTTGCTATGTTGTGAGCTATATATCTTGGATCTATTGTAAGTTTTGATGTGAATGTATTGGGGGTGTTTTAAGGTGTTGATTTATGATTTTTACAATAGTTTTTCTTGTATGATTTCATCTCTAACACACCCCCAAAGTGTTTGATAAAACATCCGGTCATAGTTTCTTGAGGAATTGAAGGTCCTGGGCATGATATATGGTATGAATGATGTTATGATGATGAAATGAGCTTATGTAAATGATTATTCCTATATGATGTTAGACCATATGATGAATCCCATGTAAAGTGTAAAAACTCGACCATGCCCAAACCGGGGGGTCTAAGCTCCCGGATAACCTTGTGAAGGGTTTGTACTTCTCCACCTAGTGATGGGGTGACATCATCACTAACCTAGATGGGGGTTAGTACTCATCAACCTAGATAAGGGTTAGTACTCATCTACCTAAGTGATAGGACGACATCATCACTAACCTAGATGGGGGTTAGTACTCATCAACCTAGATGAGGGTTAGTACTCATCCACCTTGGTGATGGGGTGGCATTATCACTAACCTAGATGGGTGTCAGTACTCATCCACCTAAGCGATGGGGCGGCATCATCACTAACCAACCAAAAAATTGTACATTTGGAAATCTAGCTTGGTCTCTTCTTCAAATATGATATCCAATACAAGCATGAGTTACTTAAACATGTTTTACTTAAGCATTGATCATACATGGCATATTGTATATTATGTCTATTGCTTAATATTGTGCATTTTGACTATGATACCTAATTCTTGTTGCATTGTACACTACATACTTAGTACATCCAAATGTACTAACGCATACTTTTGCCTACATGATATCACGATGTAGGAACTGGTGCTCAAGTTGATCATCCTCCTCCTCCACGTGGCTAGTCGGTGCTATTCGAAGTTTGTTGGTGAGTCCTCCATTTTAGGGACCTTAGTCTATGTTGCTATTTTCTATGTATTGAGACACTATCTTATGTTCTATTGACTATGAGGGTGAGCCTGGTAGCTTTGTCTTGGCTCCCGCTCTATCTATGTATTTAGAGGTTTTTGTTGGACGAGTTGTGTATTTATGATATGAGCTGTGCCTCCTTCTCCTTGATGTTGGTGTTTTGACAAGCTATCCTTTAACCCCTTTTTCCTTTTGCTTACTTTATGCCTTTTATATGCTTCCGCGACCAAGGATGTGTAATGATAAGTTAAGAGGCCTGATTAGATCTATTCCCTAGCCTTAGGACATGACATTGCATTAAACCATGCCCAATCCGGGGGGACTAAGAACCCGGTTGACCTCGATAAGGGTTTATACTCATCAACCTAGGGAAGAGTCTGTACTTCTCCACCTAGTGATGGGGCGGCATAATCACTAACCTAGATGGGGGGTTTGTACTCATCAACCTAGGGAAGGATTTGTACTTCTCCACCTAGTGATGGGGCAACATCATCACTAACCTAGATGGGGGTTTGTAGTCATCAACCTAGGGAAGGGTTTACTTCTCCACCTTGGTGATGGGGCTCCTCATCACTGACCTAGATGGGGGTTTGTACTGATCAACCTAGGGAAGGGTTTGTACTTCTCCACCTAGTAATGGGGCGGTATCATAACTAACCCAGATGGGGGTTTGTAGCCATCAACCTAGGGAAGGGGTTGTACTTCTCCACCTTGGTGATGGGGTGGTAATATCGCCAACCTAATAAGGGGTTAGTACTTCACTACCTAAGTGATGGGGCAACATCATCACTGACCTACCAAAAGGTTGTACTTTGGAAATCTAGCTTGGTCTCTTCTACACATATGGCATCCTATATGAGCATGAGTAACTTCAGCATGTTTTACTTTAGCATTGATCATACATGCCATATTGTTATATGATGCCTATTGCCTATTTCTATGCATTTTGATTATGATGCTTAATTTTTGTTTACACTGCACCCTACATACTTAGTACATTCAAATGTACTAACGCATACTCTATGTCTACATGATGTCACTATGTAGGAACTGGTGCCGAAGTTGATCATCCTCCTCCCCCACGTGGCTAGTTCGACACTACTCAAGCTAGTTGGTATGTCCTCTATTTCGAGGACCTTAGTCTATGTTACTCTATTATGTATTGAGACGTTCTTCTTTATTGTCTATTTTGACTATGAGGTTGAGCCTGGTTACTATTTCTTGGCCCTTGCTCTTATCTATGTATTAGAGGTGTTTGTTGGACATGTTATGTATCTATAACATGTGCTTGACTCTTGTCTCTTGATTATGATGACATGCAAGTGTTTTCCCTTAGCACCAGTTTCCCCACATTTATCTCTTGATGCTTGATTTATTGCTTTCGCGACCAAGGATGTATAGTGATATTCTAAGAGGCTTGCTTGGGGTCCCTTCGGGTTCACCTTGCACCGTGTCACATCTTGGCCCTAGGCTTGGGTCATGACAAACTTGGTATCAAAGCACTAGGTTGATAGATCCTCGGAGTCCAACACACCATGTCGATTAGAGTCTTGTTCATTGTTGTGAAGTGCACCATGACTATGAATAGAAGGATCTGAGGCATCTTAGGAAATGTTTCCTTTCTTTATATTCTAAGTCATGCTATAGAGTTGTGGTAAGTTTTTCTCCCTAACTAATGTTATTTGTTATGCTAGATCATACCAAACACTCGAGGACAAAGGGACCAAACTCCTGAGGAGTAACCTACCAATGGTGAGCTATGGGATGCTCTCACTACGTTTGCCCTAGTTGTGGCCAACCAAGTAAATCAAGGGGCCTAAGCCCCTATGCTACTACCCTTGGAGCTAGGGTAAGGGACTTCATGAGGATGAATCCTCGGGTGTTCTATGGGTCAAAAGTGGAAGAAGATCCACAAGAGTTCATTGATGAGGTCTACAAGATCTTGAATATCATGGGTGTTGGGCCAAATAAGAAGGCGGAGTTGGCAGCGTACAACTCAAAGGGGTAACTCAAATATGGTATGATTAATGGAAGGGTGAGAAAGGGATTGGTAATGTGGTGCTTTGGGAGGAGTTCAAATTAGCCTTGCTTAGTCAGTTTTTCCGTTTTGAGCTTAGGGAAGCTAAGTTGGTGGAGTTTATGAACTTGAAACAAGGTGCAATGAGTGTGAGAGAGTATGCCCTCAAGTTTAATCAACTTTCAAAGTATGCTCCTCATTTGCTGGCCGATCCTAGATCTAGGATGAACAAGTTTGTGATGGTGGTCTCCGACTTGGTAAGTGAAGAATGCAGGTCTGCCATGCTAATTAGTGACATGAACTTGTCTCGGTTGGTGACCTATGCCAAGCAAATGAAGGAGGAGAAATTGAGAAAGAGAAGGGGCATGAGGTCAAGAGGGCCTGTCTTGGGGGTAAGTTCCAAAGGGCTGGTCGATTCCATCAAGGCCAAGGGTCTCACCATGCTACTAATAGGGGATTTGCCAATGACCTCCCTAGGACTCAAGGTGTTGGTGTTGGGGCTCCCATTGATGTGTGTCGTATATGTGGGAAGGGTCATAAAGGCCCATGTTTAAAAGATTATAATGCACGCTTTGGTTGTGGGGAGCTTGGGCACAAGAAGTAGATTGTCTGAGAAATTGTGGCAAAGTCCGGGGTGCTAATGTTGTCCCATTGCTGAGAGGAGGTCCTCAAGGTGGTGCCTCAAGGAACAATCGATTTTATGCCCTACATGGTCAGCAAGGGGTTGGTGAGGTCCCCGATGTTGTTACTGGTATGTTGAAAATCTTTGACGTTGATGTGTATACTTTGATTGATTCCGGTGCCACTCTTTCCTTTGTTACCCCTTATGTTGCTAAAAAGTTCCATGTTGTCCCTGAGTTGTTGCATGAGTTGTATGAAGTGTCTACTCCTATTGGTGCCTCTATTGTTGCTAGGAACATTTATAGGAGTTGTCCTATTTGCATTTTGCATCAGTTGTTGCCTTATGATCTTGTTGAATTAGACATGGTTAATTTTGATGTCATTCTTGGGATGGATTGGTTGCATGCCTACTATGCTTCTATTGATTGTAGAACCCGTAGCGTCAAGTTTCAATTTCCTAATGAACCTGTCCTTGAGTGGGAAAGTCAAGATGTGGTTGTCAAGGGTAGATTTACTTCATTCATTAAACCTGTAAGTTGATCTCAAAGGGGTGTCTTTGCCATCTTGTGAGGGTTAAAGGTGTGGAGTCTAAAGTCCATTCCATTGAGTCAGTTCCGATTGTAAATGAGTTTCTTGGTGTCTTCCCAAATGACCTTCTTGGTGTCCCTCCCGAAAAGGAGATAGATTTTGGTAGAGACCTCCTCCCCGATACTCAACCTATCTTCGTTCCCCCTTACGATATGGCCTAGGTGGAGTTGAAAGAGTTAAAAGAGCAATTGAAAGATTTGTTGGATAAGGGATTTATTAGACCTAGTCGATTGGGGTGCTCTGGTGCTATTTGTGAAAAAGAAGGATGGGTCACTTAGAATGTGTATTGACTACCAGCAACTCAATAGGGTCACTATAAAGAATAAATATCCTATTACAAGAATTGATGACTTATTTAACCAATTGCAAGGGGCTAGCTTTTTCTCTAAGATTGATCTTTGGTTCGGGTATCATCAAATGAGGGTGAGGGAGTGTGATATTCCCAAGATGGCCTTTCGGACTAGATATGGGCATTATGAGTTTGTGGTGATGTCTTTTGGGTTGGTTAATGCACTGGCCATCTTCATGGACCTAAATGGTATTCAAACCTTACCTTGATTCCTTTGTTGTAGTCTTCGTTGATGATATTTTGATCTATTCACATAATAGTTGAGGGTGAATCTTGCAAAGATTGAGGGAGGAGCGATTGTATGCCAAATACGACAAGTGTAAGTTTTGGTTGAAGGAGATTGCATTCTTGGGTCAAGTGGTATTGGGGCATGGTGTTAAAGTGGATCCTAAGAAGACTAATGTGATTAGAAATTGTCCTAGACCCTTGTTCCCGTCAGATATTAGGAGCTTTTTGGGCCTAGCGGGTTATTATAGAAGGTTTGTGAATGGGTTCTCCTCCATTGCTTCCCTTGTGACCAAATTGACTCAAAAGAAAGTTAAGTTTTTGTGGACCGATGAATGTGATAGGAGCTTCCAAACATTAAATGATAGGCTTGTGTCCGCTCCTATATTGTCAATACGGAAGGGCTTGAGGGTTTTATTGTGTATTGTGATGCATCTAGAGTTGGTTTGGGTTATGTGCTAATGCAAATTGGTAAGGTCATAGCCTATGCTTCTAGGCAACTCAAAAGTGCATGAAAGGAATTGCCCTACCCATGATCTTGAATTAGCCATCATGGTGTTTGAATTTAAGATTTGGCATTAATATTTGTATAGGGTGCATGTTGATGTCTTCACTGATCATAAGAGCCTCCGATATGTCTTCACTCAAAAAGATCTCAACTTGAGGCAAAAAGAGAAGGTAAGAACTTCTCAAAGACTACGACATGAGTGTGCATTATCATCCAGGTAAGGCAAATGTGGGGCGGATACATCGAGTAGGGTGTCTGTGGGTAGCCTAGCCCATGTTGACGGTGGTGATAGGGAAATGGCTAGGGAGGTGCATAGATTGGCTAAATTAGGGGTTACGTTGGAAGAAGTGGATAATGGTGTTGTTGTTGTTGATGGTTCCAAATCTTCCTTAGTTAATGAGATGATAGCAAAATAAGATCTTGACTCCTCCTTACTTGAATTGAAGGCCTTGGTGAAAGAGGGCAAAGTAGAGGTTTTCTCCCAAGGGGGAGATGGTGCCTTTGGGTACCAAGGTAGGTTGTATGTGCCTTCTATTGAAGGTTTGAGGGATAATATTCTTGATGAGGCCCATAATTCTTCTTATTCTATCCATCCCGGTTCCACCAAAATGTATAGAGACTTGAGAGATGTGTATTGGTGGGGAGGCATGAAGAGGGACATTGCTAAGTTCGTTTCCGGTTGTCATATTTATCAATAAATCAAAGCCAAACATCAAAAGCCGAGTGGCCTAACCCAAGACATAGATATTTCCCACCTAGAGGTGGGGGTGATTAATATGGATTTTGTGGTTAGCTTGCCCAAGACTAGAAAAGGTTTTCATTCCATTTGGGTGGTGGTTGATAGGATGACGAAATGGCTCACTTTCTACTGGTCAAGACCACATATGGGGCTGAAGAGCATGCAAGGATGTACGTACATGAGATAGTGAGGTTGCATGGGGTTCCTTTGTCCATCATATCAGATTGTGGTGCACAATTCACTTCACACTTTTAGAGGTCTTTTCGAAGGGGTTTTGGTACAAAAGTTCACCTTTGTACAGCCTTCCACCCTCAAAGGAATGGTCAAGCTGAAAGGACAATTCAAACCCTTGAAGATATGCTTAGGGAATGTGTATTGGAGTTAAGGGGTAGTTGGGATGACCATCTTCCTTTGATTGAGTCTGCCTACAACAATAGCTATCACTCTAGTATGTGTATGTCTCCTTTGAGGCACTTTATGGGAGACGTTGTAGATCACTGGTTGGTTGGTTTGAGGTTGGAGAGGTGGCTTTATTGGGATCGAATCTGGTTATGGAGGCTCTTGAGAAGGTTAGGATGATTAGGGAAAGGTTAAGAACAGCCGAAAGTCGTCAAAAATCTTATGCCTATGTGAGAAGAAAAGGCCTTGAATACAAAGTGGGTGATTGGGTTTATTTGAAAGTTTCCCCAATGAAAAGTGTGGTATGTTTTGGTAAAACAGGGAAGTTGAGTCCAAGATATATTGGTCCTTATGAGGTCATGAAGAGGGTTGGCAAGGTAGCTTATGAGTTGAAGTTGCCTAGTGAAATGAATTTGGTTCATCCGGTGTTTCATGTCTCTATGTTAAGGAAATGTGTTGGTGATCCTAATGCTATTGTGCCTCTTGATGTTGTGGGTGTTGTTCAGAATGACTTAACTTATGAGGAGGTTCTGGTTCAGATCCTAGATAGGCAAGTGAAGAAATTGAGGAACAAGGAGGTGGCATCCGTTTAAGGTCCTTTGGAGGAACCAACAAATCGAAAGTGCTACTTGGGAGGCCGAAGCGGACATGCAAAAGCGGTATCCTAATCTTTTCCATTCCACTCAAGTCTAAGGTACTAAATCTAAGTCCCCTATGTGATTTTGAGTCTTATTTTTCAGCCCCTATGTCATTCATATGCATTTCATGCCTAAGTTGGCAAGTTAATTGGTGATTTTACACGTATGTTGAGATTTTGAAAATGGTGTTTTAAATGTGATGTTGCATTTTAGTTGGGGGCTGGTTTGTTTATAATAATTCTTGTCTTGTACATCTCTTTTACATTTGGGGACTAATGTTCCCAAAGCGGAGATATTGAAACGACCCCAAAAAGTGCCCGAAAACGTGCCTCGAAATGCCCGGAATTGTGAATTCCATATATCTCAAAATCCATTTGTTATTTCAAAAATCCAGCTTCATATGCTTATTCAGGGGGTCAAAATTAGGTTTAAAGGGGTCTAACCCTGATTTAAGAGAAAACGATTAGAAATTATGAAATTCCAAGAATGCAATTTCCAGTGGCAAATCTGCGTCGCTTTCGCGACGCATCACTGTACAAAAACTGGACTTTTTTTTACTCAATCCAAGACTTCTAAGTCTTGGGTCTATGTGTTCTGAAACGTGTTTTTACCTATACTTAGCCAAATTTCACCCTCATATTACCCAAAACATTTACAAATACTCACTCAAGCACTTAGCCATATTTTCACTCCCCAAATTCAAGTCCCAAACCCTCATCCCAAGCTAAGGTTCTCCTTCAAGGTTCTCCTTCAAGCTTCAAGACTCCATCTCCAATCTTCACCAAGTTCATCTCTAAGCTAAGGTATGTAGGTTTCTTTCATAGGTTCCTTTCACCCATGATACCCAAGCCTCCTTTTACTCAAATTGCATGATTTAAATTGATTTACAAAATGGACTTGGTTATTATGAAATTCACTACACACTACGTTAAAGCTATGTACAGTTGTGACTGTTTTGCCATGTTTTGAGCTATAAATCTTTGATCTATTATAAGATTTGAGAAAGGATTTTGATGTATATTGCTAGAGGGTGTTGCAAGGTGTTGATTGATGGTTTTACAATGGATTTTCTTGCATGATTTCATCTCTATATTTTATGGTTTTATACAAGCATTACACACCCTCCAAGTGTTTGATAAAATGTTCGGATATGGTTTCTTGAGGAGTTGAAGGTCAAAAGCATGACATATAATATGATTGATTGTATGATGATGAAATGAGCTTATATATATAATAAATTCAATATAAAGTGTTGCTTTAGACGATACCCAATCCGGGGGGACTAAGAACCTAGATAACCTAGATGGAGGTTTGTACTCATCAACCTAGGGAAGAGTTTGTACTCTCCATCTAGTGATTGGGAGACATCATTACTAACCTAAATGAGGGTTTGTCTCATCAACCTAGGGAAGGGTTTGTACTTCTCCACCTAGTGATGGGGCGGAATCATCACTAACCTAGATGGGCGTTTGTACTCATTAACGTAGGGAAGGGTTTGTACTTCTCCACCTTGGTGATGGGCGGCATTATCACCAACCTAATGAAGGGTTAGTACTTCACCACCTTAGTGAGGGGGTGGCATCATCATTGACCTACCAAAGGGTTGTAATTGGAAATCTAGCTTAGTCTCTTCTACACATATGATATCCTATATGAGCATGAGTTACTTAAGCATGTTTTACTTTAGCATTGATCATACATGTCATATTGTTATATGAAGCCTATTGCCTATTACTATGCATTTTCATTATGATGTTTAATTCTTTTTTGCATTGTACCCTACATACTTAGTACATTCAAACGTACTAACGCATACTCTATGCCTACATGATGTCACCACGTAGGAAATGGCGCCCAAGTTGATCATCCTCCTCCTCCACGTGGCTAGTTCGACACTACTCAAGCTAGTTGGTGTGTCCTCTATTTAGGGGACCTTAGTATATGGTGCTCCTATTATGTATTGAGACATTCTTCTTTATTGTCTATTTTGACTGTGAGGATGAGTCTGGTTACTTTGTCTTGGCCCCAGCTCTATCTATATATTAGAGGTGTTTGTTGGACATGTTATGTATCTATGATATGTGCTTGACTCTTGTTTCTTGATTGTGATCACATGGAAGTGTTTCTCCTTGGCCCCGATTTCCCCACTTTTATCTCTTAATTCTTGATTTATTGCTTCCACGACCATGGATGTGTAATGATATTCTAAGAGGCTTGCTTGGGGTCCCTTCGAGTTCCCTTTCGCCGTGTTGCGTCTAGGTCCTAGGCTTGGGTCGTGATAGGAAGCCACCTTGTAACTGGAATAGGTGTAATAACAAGGATAGTAATTACACACCATGATAATTACACTATCCTATTTGTTTGTCTGATTGAAAGTACAATGCGTGTTGTCTGATTGCACAAGTGTAATTACAAGCTTATATTAAATTTTAAAAATAAAAATTAATTATCTAAAATTTAAAATTTATATTAGACAAATATAGGTATTTATAAATTAAATTAAATTAAAAATTAATTAAATTAAATATTTAAAATATACATTGTCT
>JAABOM020031964.1:0-17319 GCA_011800125.2 Solanum clarkiae
AGGAACCCCAAACAAGCCTCTTAACATATCATTCACATATCCTTGGTCGTGGAAGTAAAAATATACAATAACAAGAGACATTAATAAGAAGGGAAATGGGACTAAGGGAAGTCTTTCATAATAATAATAGCTTAAGAAGAGTCAAGCTCATGTATATAGAATACCATATCATCCAACAACACCTCCACATGAAATGGAGTGGGGGACAAGATACTTCCCGGGCTCACCCTCAAGTAGTAACTAACCAAAAGTAATAATAGTCTCAACATAGCATAAAAAGGAAAATAGATAATATCCTCGGAGTTGAGGACTCACCCAAAAGCTTTCTTCAAATAAACCAACTAGCCACATGGAGGAGGATGATCAATAGGAGCTCCGGTCCCTACATGGTAATATAATGTAGGCATAGAGTATGCATTAGTACTTTGGAATGTACTAAGTATGCGGGATGCAATGCAACAAAGGAGCTATAAAAATCAAGACATATAATCATAACCAATAGGTATAAGCTCAATATGAAATATTTGCTCAAAGACTTACATAAACATGTATGAGGATGTCCAAGTAGCCACCCACTCATCTTACGGTATAACCTTTTTGGAATGTGTTACCAATACCACTAGCTTACGACATAGCCTTTTCGGTAGGTAGTATAACATATCCTTTACCTTATGATACAATCTTTTAGGCAGGAGTCATGATTTATTCTACCTTACGCCATGGACATTTCGGTAGGCATTATAACCTTACGATATAATCTTTTTGGTAGGAGCCATAATACATTCTACCTTACGGCATGGCCTTTTCGGTAGGTATTATAAGATGTCCTTACCTTACAATATAATCTTTTCTGTAGGAGTAAAAAAATAGCTCATCATACCATCACATTTAAGTATCAAGAAAGGGCTTCACATTTCACAAGAGCTAGCATAAAAGAAATAGCATTAGAGCTCAATCATTCACTTGTAACATCACAGATACTTTTCATGAATTTCATACATGCTTGGAAACCCATAATTATCATGAAATCACTTTGACTTGTAAATCATGCCATAGTTCACCAACAACTTAGAAATTCTTGTCATGTAATTTTATCAAACACATGGTGGATTCATGGTACTAATTCAAAATCTTACAACTCAAGAGTAAAGCAAAAGGAGTAAACTCAATGCAAATCAATCCACCAATATTGTAGTAAAACTCCAATTTGGGTATCATGAAATCTATATTAAAAGTTCATTATAGTTCATAATTTTTAAAGCTCAATCATGCATAGTCTCAATAGACATAAATCAACTCATGGAATAAGTTTAAAGTAGATGTTCATGCATATTCAATCAATATTTGATAAAACCCCAACATAATTTATGTTCATATTTCATAATAAAAGATACCCATAAACAATACAACTTGAAATCATGCAATTTTCATAAAAAGAGAAGGTTGGGCTCTTGAGGGAAACTTGAAGCTTGAGATGGGTTCTTGAATTCCAAAATCAAGCTTGAAATCCTTGAATTGAAGGAGAAATTTGATGAAGTCTTGAAGAGATTTTAGAGATGGTTTTTGAGAGATGTAGAGTTGAAAAAAATGGCTAAGTATGGTACATTTCACGTTTAAATGGGCATGGGGCTATTATCCCAATGCCCTTGGACGAAATAAGAAAACTGAGGAAAATTTCACACTGGACCACGCCACTGGCGTGATGCAGACCTAACGTGCCTGACAAAATACACTAGTCTATGCCTCTGGCACGTCGCGGAAGGAACCAAGGATCAAAACCCACATACCTTGACCAATGAAGAAGTTTCAAGAGAAACTTGAAGAAGAAATGAGTTTTCCTTGATTTCCAAGTTTGCAATCCACAAGAGTTCCTTGAGAAAAGTTCGAGAGAGTTTTCAAATGTGAGGAGTGAATTTTGAATGTTAGGAATAGAGTTTAGGTCATTAAGAAGTCTTTAGATATCATAGGAAGTCCCCAAAGACCTTTAGGATAAATCATATTTACGTAAATGCCATTAATGAAACGAGTAGAAAAATTGAATGTCACTACTTCAAGGAGGAGTATACGGGTCATGTGGCACTACCCGGATCGTGTACCTGTTTGTGAACCAATACCTAGACAAAATTTGGTTCAATGAAGGTCCGGAACAAGAAATCCCATACTTAGAAAAAATTTGACGAATTCAACTTCACGGAAGGCTACACGGGCCATCTGGTGTTACACAGTCCGTGACACTGTCCGTGTCACCTCCCTTGGACAAAAATTCTTCTATGACAAGTTACGAGATGGTGATTCTATACTTAGAAAAATTTTCATTTCGAAAGTTATACGGACGGCCTGATGGGTCGTGTCACTCTACACAAGCCGTATGAGCGACCCTGTGACCACACTTGGTCCCAAAATTGTGGGATTTCAAGCCAAGGCTACCACGCGACCCACCATACGGTATGTGAATTGTCACACGGACCGTGAAGGGTCCATGTGTGGTGTACCTTAGTTTTGATCACCACATCAAAGGCCAACACCAAACTTTGAGGCCAAGTATCACTTCATTGGAGGCCACACGGGCCGTGTAACCTTACACGGACCATGAGGTCTCCCTTGAGGTGTCACCTTGGTCCAAAACTTCCTGAAATCAAAATTTTCAAGCTCCACCAAAGTCATACATTTTTCGGGTCATTATATCATCTCCCCCTTGGGAACATTCACTCTCAAATATGCAGTAACAAAGCTTGGAAGGCTTGACTTAGAATATGAAACTTCTAAACATAAGATATAATGCATAATTTATCATTTAAAAGTCATATAGTCATTAGAGATCTCATCAAACGTATTCAAATAATTTAAAACATCATTACAAAAATCATTTTGGTGCACTTGTATGCATGCCATGTCATGAGACTCGAGAATGAAAGAGTTAGGACCACCTAGAAGAGGAAGAACCTAATACCTTAAGATTGAGTAGATTGGAAAAGATGGGGATATCACTTCATCATGTCCAACTCCGCTACCTATAGAGTACTCTCCACGTGTTGATTTCTCCATAGCACCTTAATCGAAGCTACATCCTTGTTGCGAAGTCGTTTTACTTGCCTATCCAAAATCTCCACCAAGATCTCCTTATAAGATAAGTTCTCCTCAAACTCGATACCTTCAAAAGGCACAATATTACTAGGATCACCGACCAATTTCCTCAACATAGACACATAGAAGACTGGGTGAATAGAGCTCAAACCTGGAGGCAACTCCAACCTATAGGCCACATTCTCGATTCGCTCCACAATCTCATAAGGGCCTACATACCAAGGACTTAGCTTGCCCTTCTTACCAAAATGCATCACACCCTTCATAGGTGAAACCTTCACATATACCCAATCTCCAACATGAAACTCAATGTCTCTCTTCCTAACATCCGTATAGGACTTTAGGCGATTTGGGCCGTTTTCAATCTTTCTCTAATCAACTTCACCTTCTCCATAGCCTCCAACACTAAATCCAGGCCAATCAAAGCCATCTCCCACAACTCAAACCACCCCACCAGAGACCTACACCTCCTACCATACAAAGCCTCAAACGGTTCCATACCAATACTAGTGTGAAAGCTATTATTATAAGCAAACAATGAGCGAAATATGGTCATCCCAATAACCCTTGAATTCTAACACACAAGGCTTCAACATGTCCTCTAAGATTTGAATTGTCCTCTCGGCTTGCCCATCGATTTAAAATGAAAGGCGGTGCTTAACTTAACCTTAATACCAAGTCCCCTTTGAAATGATCTCCAAAAGTGGGAAGTAAATTGGGTACCACGATCCCATATGATAGACCTAGGCACACTATGCAATCTCACCAACTCCCGGATGTACAATCTTGCTTAATCTTCAGTGCCAAAAGTAGTCTTGACTAGTCATAAATGAGCTGACTTAGTCAGCTGATCAACGATAACCTATATGGAGTCGAATTGCCTTTGGGTCCGAGGTAAACCTACCACAAAATCCATGTTCACACCCTCCTACTTCCAAGTGGGGATCTCAATGTCTTGGGCCAACCTGCTGAGCCTTAGGTGCTCTACTTTCACTTGTTGACTATTTGGGCATTCAGACACAAATTTAGCTATATTCTTTTTCATACCATGCCACCAACACACCTCTTTTAAATCCCGATACATCTTAGTAGATCCTAGATGAATAAAATAATAAGAGTTATGAGTTTCACTCATGATCACCTTCTTAAGATCATCCATATCTGAAACACATAACTAGTCTTGATACCGAAGTACACCATCTCTCCCTTGGGAGAAAACCTTCATCTTCTTTTCGACAACCAATTTCTTTAAATCAACCAATGAAGGGTCTGGATCTTGCTTAGCCTTTACATCAACAACTACTGAGGATTGGGCCCCATTTTGAACATGAATACCACCCTCATTAGAGTCGGCCAACCTAACACCCAATCTAGCTATCCGGTGAATATCCTTTGCCAACTCCTTCTTCTCCTCCTCAATAATAGCTACACTTCCCATAGACAGCCTACTAAGAGCATCGGCAACCATATGGCCTTGCCGTTGTGATATTGAACACTCATGTCATAGTCCTTAAAGAGCTCCAACTATCTCCTTTGCCTCAAGTTAAGATCTCTTTGAGTAAATGCATATTGCAAACTCTTGTGATCAATGAAAAAATCAACATGCACCCAATACAAGTAGTGCCTCATAATTTTTAAAGCAAATACCACTGCCACTAACTCAAGATCATGAGTCAAGCAGTTATATTCATGCACTTTCAATTGCATATGCTATTACCTTACCATGTTGTATAAGTACACAACCCAACTCAATCCGAGAGACATCACGATACACCACAAACCCATCCAAACCATTTGGTAAATTCAAAATGGGAGCCGATGTAATTCGATCCTTCAAAGTTTGAAAGCTCTTCTCGCATTCATCCGACCACACAAACTTAACCTTCTTTTGGGTTAACTTAGTCAATGGAGATGCAATAGATGAGAATACTTTGACGAACCTTTTATAATAACCGGCCAATCCAAGAAAGCTCGAATATCTTAAGGAGTCAATGGTCTAGGCCAATTCTTCACGGCCTCAGTCTTTTTTGGGCCAACCTTAATACCATCACCGAACACTATGTGACCAAGTAAAGCCACTTCACCCAACCAAAACTCACATTTACTAAACTTAGCATACAATTTCTTCTCCCTCAAGGTTTGAAGAACTAACCTCAAATGATCCATATGATCCCGCTCACTTTGGGAATAAATGAGAATATCATCAATGAATACAACCAAAAACTATCAAGGAATGACTTGAACACTTGATTCATAAGATCCATAAAATGGTCGGAGCATTAGTTAAACCAAATGACATTACCACGAATTCAAAGTGCCCATACCTAGTCCAAAAAGTCATCTTGGGAACATCAAACTTCCTAACTTTCAACTGATGATACCCGGAACGGAGGTCAATCTTTAAGAAGTGGGTAACACCTTGCAGTTGATCAAACAAGTCATCGATCCTAGGCAACAAATACTTATTCTGATGGTTACCTTATCTAATTGCCTTAATCAATGCATATCCAAAGAGATCCATTTTTCTTTCTTACAAACAATACTAGAGCACCCTATGGAGATATACTTGAACTAATGAAACCTTTCTCCAAAAAATCTTTCAACTGATCCTTCAACTCAGCCGGTGTCATACGATAGGGAGGAATAAAAATAGATTGAGTATTTGGGAGATCTATGCTAAAGTCTACTTCTCTCTCAGGAGGATTAGCGGACAAGTTTTCGGGAAACATATCCGGAAACTCATTCACCATCAGAATAGACTTAAGAGTAGGTGACTCAGACTCCACATCCTTGACCCTCGCAATATGATAAGTACAACCCTTGGAGATCATCTTTTGGGATTTAAGGTAGGAAATAAACCGACCTTTAATAGCGGAATCACTACCCTTCCATTCGAGAACTGGCTCACTCAGGGTTGGAACTTGACCTTTCGGGTCCTATAATCTATAGAGGCATATGATGCATACAACTAATCCATCCCAAGAATCACATCAAAATCAAACATCTCAAGTTTCATAAGATCACAGGGGAAGACTTTATGCAACACAGAAACAACACAACAACGATAAACCCTATGAGCAACAACAGATTCACCCAGGGAGTGTAAACTAAAAAGAGGTCTCTCAAGATTTCAGGACTCAAACCAAACTTAACAGCCAACAGAAGAGTCACAAAAGACAAGTTTGCACCAAGATCAAGCAAACCATAAGCATCAAAATCAAAGACTTTTAACATATCAGTCATAACATCCAGAGCCTCCTCAACCTCCTAACATTCATGAAGAGCGTAGAACCTATTGTTCCACGGGGCAATACCTTGTAGAGCTCTTTGCTGGCCTTTCCCACCTTGATCCACCATACCCTGACCTCTTTGAGCATTTCTGGGACAATCGGCGACCTTGTGATTCTTATCACCACACCCAAATCAAGCACCCAGATCCCTCCAACAAGCATCTGCATGGGGAATCCCACACTTACCACACGGAGGATACCCTAGTCCACACCAATCGATGCCTTAGGAGGAGGCACTCTAGCATTAGCAACTCAAGCATTAGAACCTTGGCCATGTTGGAAGCGACCAAAACCACCACCCCTAGAGTTGGAGAACCGCCATCATTACGGGCTCTCTTGGGATCATGCACTCTTTTCTCCTTGAGTTTCTCCCCTTTGATCTGCTCAACATACACCATGAGTTTAGAGATATTCATACTTCGTATGAGCATCACGGTGTGACATTCTTTCACAAGCAAGTTATAGAGATACCGAAAATGAATTTATGCATTCTCTCATGAGGGTTAGCCACAGTTGTCAGAGCATGCTTGGAGAGCTTCGTGAACTTGAGGGCATAGTCCCTCACCCTCGTACCTCCTTGCTTGAGGTTGATAAATTCAGTCATCTTGGTTTCCCTAAACTCAAGTGGAAAGAAACGATCCAGAAAGGCAAGCTTGAACTCCTCCCAATTAACAACATTACCACAAACCCTCTCCATAGACCATTGGGTGTACCACACTTGAGCCACATCTTTTAACTGATAGGCAGCCAATTCTGCTTTCTCCTCAGAAGTGACACCCATAATATTCAACACCTTGGTGAGCTCATCAATAAACTCCAGAGCATCCTCACCAGCCTTTGACCTATAAAACTCAAGAGGATTCATCCGAGTGAAATCCCTCGCCCTAGAATATGGAGTGGGATCCCATGGAAGATTAGTCTGCCTAGTCTGAGATGTCATCACCTGTGCAAGCATAGCAAACGTCGTATAAAATTCACCATTAGAGATAGGCTTATCCATAAGCCCTTGAGGTACTTGACCCTCATTACCAGTGTCGGTCTTGGTAGGTGGGGTCTTCCTCGATGCATCTTCTAAAATGAAGCAATGACACCATCGAGATAAGAAAACCAATCACATGAACCATAGCATGACTAAGGCATGAAGAAGTAAGATAATTCCTAGAATGTCATCATAGCCTCTCACTCATAGGCATGGTGCACTTTACACCCATGAATAGGACTACACTTGAAGTGGCATGTTGGACTCCGAGGATCATGTACAAACCTAGTGCTCTGATACCATCTCTGTCATGACCCGGACCTAAGGTCTTGGAGTAACATGGCGAAAGGGGACGAGAGAGTCCCCAAATAAGCCTCAACGTATTTAAGTTCACGTCATCGATTTGGAAGCATATTCAAATAATAAACACATATTTCTAAGGGATGGAAAAGTAGGACTCACACTATGGGGATGTCATACGGAAAAGGGTGCAACATTAATTCACATAACACATAATATATAAAGACTAAGGGGCGGGTAAGTAGGACTCACTCTATGGGGGCAATCCGGGACTTAGGATCTTTGACATCATATCATGTAGTCAAGTCATAAGACTCATAACCGAATCACATAACAATACCCAATAAGTAGCCAAGCCATAACATAATCTTCAATCATAACACTTAGCATATAAATGTAAAGGAGTTTACAAGATATCCAACAATGCCTCTATTCATAAGATAGGTTAGGGGTTAAGACATACCACGAACTCACCCTCAACAAGAATAAAATAAGTAAAAACACCATAGGTAGAAGAATGGTGGTTGTCCTTGGAAGATAGGACTCACCATAACAAGCAAAACTTGAGATCCAAGCTAGACATCAAATGGTGGATGTAAGTATTCCTCGGTCTTTACATGGTGAGATCATATAGGCCAAAGTCTGTGTTAGAACGCTTGAATGTACTAAGGTGCGGGATATAATGCATATGCCTCATCAACATGCATTTCAATGTTATATGACAAGGGCACCTAATATAGAAAGGATCATATATCAAAGAAGAGTAGTATACAATATGTCATGACACCAATTATGCATGACATGCACAAACGCTCATATATAATGGGGATGATACCTCAACCGACATGAATAAGACCTAGCGAGCTACAACTTGGAATCCAGATGAAAACCCCTCACCGTACGAAGGGTGTAACTTTATACTATGTTTTACCATCATAAATGATCTATATTATCAGCCCAAGAAGAATATAAAAAGGGCCCAATCCCATTACAATTTCTTTAGTAATTTAGGCCCAACTAACTAAGAGAAAAGGGAAAAAATGGGCAGCAAAGGCCCATCAATTTGGAGCCCCTTAAGGCCCAAGTGAAAGGGGAAAATGGAACTTTAATTACTTGATAAAATAAGTCTTACAAGGTAAAATAAAGTTGGATAAATTAGTCATTTAAAAAGGGGTTACAAGCAGCAAATTTCGTTCATTCTTAGACTTTTAAAATTTTAGCTTTCATAAACTTTCTCTCTACACTTTCTTAACCTAACAAAGCAGCCACAAGGGGACTTTTTGTGTTCTTGTAGAAGCCTTACACCTTGAAGGTAGTGGTAAGTAGGTTTACATATGTGTTTAGTATGGTTTCCTTATGAGAAACAAGAGACTATATTGGTTATGTTTGTGTTGAAAATTTGGACAACATGTGTCCTAAGGATTGTTGTGAGCTTTTCTTGTTGTTCAAGAGGATTTTATCTTCTTGGTTGGCCGAATTATGAAGTAAGATTTACGTTATTAACAAGTTTTAGTTTTTTAGTGATGTAACTTAGCTGCTGCACCACTTTTACAGTCCACAAAAGTGAGTCCTTATAGTATAGCACAATTGTGTTCTTAATACGAACTTGTGGGCTGTTGGATGGAAGGCTATTGGTTCACGTCCTTCATGACTTCTTAGGTGATTTTCTAATACAGTTTTAGGACTGTTTGTATGTATAAATGTTGTTGGAAAAGTTTGGTTGGAGTTGTAACAGGTTTGGAATTGTCGAAGTCGAAATGTAGCGAAGGGAGGTAATGTTATGCCACCTATTTGGATGTTGTGTAGAATTGTTATGTGTTGTTTTTGGTGGGCTGTTGTAAGACTATTATGGTACTAAAATAGGCTGCACATGATATGTATATAAGAATGTGTATTAGAAAATACGATTATAAGTGAAAAGCTTGAAGGAATGCGTTTGCGTCGCTAATTATAGGCTTGCTGCCCAAGTGTTAGTTTTTATCATATTGGACTACCAAGAAGTGTTTATTTGCTGCTAATACTAGTGTTATTGCCTAATATATTGTAGATAAAATATTTGGAGAAAGGGAAGGTTATCTCGAGGTAATAGCGAGGTCGTACAGCGAGGTATGTAAGGCTACTCAATTTCGTATTACTTGGCATGAAACCTAGGATCTTCCTTGGTACATAGAGGCTCTTGTCTACTTCGACATAAGAAATAGCCATGTCTCTACTCTTTCACATGTTTATATGTTCCCATACGTAGTCACTTGCAAACCTGCATATATACTTGGATACCAAGATACACAAGTTCGTTCAAATACATAAAGTTCATGTGTTGTTCTACCTCCTATGCATTTCATTATTTATGTAACTTACTCCTTTCATTGTGATGTTGTATTTTGTGATTATTTACATGCCATATGTTGTATCTACAGTCTGATAGCTCCAATATTACGACCACCAAAAGAGTCATCTCAAAGGTAATTGAAAGATAAAGTAAAGTATATTGCTTATTGATGGGTGGTAGCCCGAGCGGTGGAAAATCACCTAGCCAAGGTCGATCCTATCACGGTGAGTAGCTCGAGGGATTACGGAAGAGCCTAGCTAGGGCTGATCCTGATACAGTTTTACCACTGATCAGCTAGTCATTTGTATTACATGTTGTGCACAGATTATACTGTAAACGTAAAGTGATAAAAAGAACATAAAAAGTACATGATCCCATAGTACAACTAAAGGTGGTCCCTTATCCTGCACCAGTGCATAGTTTCATTTGAGTTATTACTTCATATACAATATACCCTACCTTACATATTCAGTACATTATCTTATACTGACGTCCCTTATGGGGGACCTGCGTTTCATGTTGCAGGTACAAGTGCTAGTAGATCTCCCTAGTAGGAGTACAGGACATCCAGCTACTATTACTAATCTCCAGGTTGCTTCGGAGCTTTGTATCTAGAGCATATATTTTTTTATTGAACAGTTAGTCGAGGTGGGGCCTGTCCCGACCCTTATCAGATACTTTTCCTTATCTAGAGGCTTTGTAGACTATACAAATTAAAATGTGTTCATGTCTCATACTTTAAACACCGTGGCCCCAACCGCCTAGATATATGCATTTCCTTTTGGCTTGTTATCACTGTTTATTTTCTTAAAGGCATGTCATATTTAGAAATCCCTTATAATATGTATAGAAAGTGCATGGATATAGGTTGGTTCTCCTGAGCCTTATCGGCAACGGGTGCCAATCCGCCCTAACAGGACTTTGGGCGTGACAATTGGATCCTTCCACCCATGGTGCCTAAATCCTCTTTTTACTAATATTGCATGATTTAAAGTTGATTTTACATATGTGTCTTGTATATTGAGAAATTTATTGCACAATGATTTATGTTATTAAAAGTACGGTTGTTTTAGCATGTTTTGAGCTCTAGATCTTAGATCTAACATTGGATTTGATGAGGTGTTTTGATGTGAATGTCTTGGGGGTGATGCAAGATGGTTTTACAACCAATTTTCTTGCATGAGTTCTTCTCTAAATTGCATGGTCTTTAACCCCCATTACACACCCCCAAGGTGTTTGATAAAATGTCTGGATGTGGTTTCTTGAGGAGTTGAAGGTCCACAGAATGAGATATAATATGAGTCATGTTATATTGATGAAGTGAGCTTTCTATGTAAAGTGTTGCATCAAACCATGCCCAATTTGAGGGATCCTAGAACCTGGATAATCGAGATGGGGGTTTGTACCCATTAACCAAGGGAAGCGTTAGTACTTCTCCACCTAGTAATGGGGAGAAATCATCACTAACCGACTTGGGGGTTTGTACTCATCAACCAAGGGAAGGGTTTGTACTTCTACACCTAGGTGATGGGGCGGCATTATCACCAACCGAGTGAAGGGTTAGTAATTCACCACCTAAGTAATGGGGCAACATCATCATTAACCTCAAGGGGTTTGTACCTTGAAAATCTAGCTTGGTCTATTATTAACATACGATTCATTATATTAGCATGAGTTATTTAAGCATGGTTTACTTATGCATTGTTCATACAAGTCATCTTTCTATAATATACCTACTGCCTATTGCTATGTATTTTGATCATGATGTCTATTTATTGTTACATTGCATCTCACATACTTAGTACATTCAAACGTACTAATGCATACTCTTGCCTACATTATATCACTATTTAGGAACTGGTGCTCAAGTTGATCATCCTCCCCCTCTACGTGGCTAGGCAACAGTATTCGAAGCTTGTTGGTGAGTCCTCCATTCCTGGGACCTTAGTCAATGATTGCTTTTATCTATGTATTGAGACACTTTCTTATGTTCTATTTTGACTATGAGTGTGAGCCCAATTACTTTGTCTTTACCCCCACTCTATCAATGTATTTAGAGGTGTTTGTTAGACAAGTTATGTAATTATAATATGACCTATGACTCCTTGTCTTTGATGTTGATGTTTTGGCAAGCTATCCCTTATCCCCTTATGCTTGTTTTATGTCTTTTACATGCTTCCGTGACCAATGATGTGTAATGATAAGTTGAGAGGCCTGATTATGGTTCCTTCGGGTTCTCCATTCATCGTGTCATGTCTAGGCCCTATGCTTGGGTCGTGACAAACTTGGTATCAG
Organism: Solanum clarkiae; assembly: GCA_011800125.2. Lineage (NCBI taxonomy): Eukaryota > Viridiplantae > Streptophyta > Magnoliopsida > Solanales > Solanaceae > Solanum > Solanum clarkiae. The sequence goes on from JAABOM020031964.1 coordinate 12,278, forward strand.
AGCATAGGTTGATAGATCCTCAAAGTCCAACACACTATGTCGTTTAGAGTCCTATTCATGGTTGTGAAGCACGCCGTGACAATGAGTAGGAGACTATGAGTCATGCTATAGAGTTGTGGTGAGTTTTGTCCCCCTAACGATTGTTCTTTGCTATGCTAGATCATGCCAAATACTAGAGGAAGACATGCCCAAACTCCCAAGGAGCAACCTACCAATGGTAAGCTCCGTGATACTGGTACTATGCTTGCTCAAGTGGTGGCCAACCAAGTCCAACAAGGGGCCCAATCCCCTCATGCTACTACCCCGGGATCTAGTGGAAGAGACTCCATGACGATGAATCATCCAGTTTTTCATGGGTCAAAGGTGGAAGAAGATCCACAAGAGTTCATTGACGAGGTCTACAAAATTTTGAATATCATTGGTGTTAGGCTGAATAAAAATGTGGAGTTGGCGGCGTACTAACTCAAGGGAGTAGCCCGAATTTTGGATGAGCAATGGAAGCATGAGAAGGGTAATGGCTATATGGTGCTTTGGGAAAAATTCAAATTGGCCTTCCTTAACCAGTTTTTCCCTCTTGAGCTTAGGGAACCAAAGTTGGTGGAGTGTATGGACTTGAAGCAAGGTGCTATGAGTGTGAGGGAGTTTGCCCTCAGATTTAACCAACTTTCAAAGTATGCTCCTCACTTGGTGGACAATCCTAGATAAAGGATAATAAGTTTGTGATGGGGATCTCTGACTTGGTGAGAGAAGAATGCCTGTCTGCCTTGCTAATTGGTGACATGGACTTATCTCGGTTGATGACATATGCCGAGCAAATGGGAAAAGAAAATTAAGATATATAAGGGGCTGTGAGGCAAAGAGGGAACGTTTTGAAGGTAAGTTCAAAAAGGGTGTTAGATTTCACAAAGGCTAAAGGCCTCCTCATGCTACTAATATGGAGTTTGCCAATGACTTCCCTAGGCCTCAAGGTATTGGTGGTATGGCTCCTAATGATGTGTATCCTAGATGTGGGAAGAGTCATAATGGCCCATGTTTGAAGGGTTCAAATGCATGCTTTGGTAATGGGGAGCTTGTTCCCAAGAAGGTAGATTGCCCAAGAAATCGTGGCAAGGTACGGGATACAAATGCGGTTCCATTAGTTAGAGGTGGTCCTCAAGGTGGTGCCCCAAGGCACAATTGGTTTTATGCTCAACATGGGAGGAAAGGGGTTGGTGAGGTCCTCGATGTTGTTACCAGTATGTTGAAAATCTTTGATCTTGATATATATGCTTTGATTGATCCGGGTGCCACCCTTTCCTTTATCATCCCCTTTGTTGCTAAAAAGTTCCATGTTGAGTCGGAGTTGTTGCATGAGTCATACAAGGTGTCTACTCCTATTGGTGCATGTATTATTGCTAGGAGGGTGTATAAAATTTTCCAGTTTGCATCTTGCATAAAATCTTACCTTGTAATCTTGTTGAATTAGATATGGTTGATTTTGATGTTATTCTTGAGGTGGATTGGTTGCATGCATACTATGCTTCTATTGATTGTAGAACCTGTAGGGTCAAGTTTCAATTTCCAAATGAACCCCTCCTTTAGTGGGAAAGTCATGATGTGGTAGTAAGGGGTAGGTTCATCCCATGCATTAAAGCCCATAGTTTGATTTCCAAGGGGTGTTTGTATCACCTTGTGAGGGTAAAAGATGTGCAGTCCAAAGTCCCTTCCATTGAGTTGGATTTGGTTGTAAGTGAGTTTATTGATGTCTTCTTGAATGACCTTCATGGTCTCCCTCCCAAAAAGGAGATAGGTTTTGGCATAGATCTCATTCTAGACACTCAATCTATCTCTATTTCCCCTTATCATATGGCCCCAGCGGAGTTGAAGGAGTTAAAGGACCAATTGAAAGATTTGTTGGAAAAGGGATTTATTAGACCTAGCCAATCATCTTGGGGTGCGCCAGTATTATTTGTAAAGAAGAAACATGGGTAACTAAGAATGTGTATTGACTACCGACAACTCAGTAGGGTCACTATAAAGAATATATTTCATCTCCTAAGGATTGATGACTTGTTTGACCAATTGCAAGGGACTAGCTTTTTCTATAAGATTTTTCTTTGGTCCAGGTATCATCAAGTGAGGGTGAAGAAGTGTGATATTCCCATGATGGCCTCCCGGACTAGATACGGGCATTATGAATTTTGTGGTGACATCCTTTGGGTTGACTAATGCACCGTCCATCTTCATGGACTTACTAAATAGGGTTTTCAAACCCTACATTGATTCATTTGTTGTGGTCTTCATTGATGATATTTTGATCTATTAATGTAGTAGGGAAAAGCATGTGTGCCATTTGAGGGTTGTGTTGCAAATATTGAGGGAGGAAAGATTTTATCCTAAATATAAAGAATGTGAATTTTGGTTGAAGGAGTTACATTCGTGGTTTATGTGGTGTCGGGGGATGGTATTAGGTGGATCCTAAGAAGATCAATATGATTAGAAAATGGCCTAGACCATTGACCCAATGAGATATTAGGAGTTTCTTGGGCCTTGCAGATTACTATAGAAGGTTTGTGGATAGGTTCTCCTCCATTGCTTCCCCTATGGCAAAATTAATTCAAAAGAAGATTAAGTTTGTGTGGACCGATAAATGCGAGAAAATCTTCCAAACATTGAAAGATAGTCTTGTGCCCACTCCTATATTGTCACTACAGGATGGGCTTGAGGGTTTTTGTTTTGTATTGTGATGCACCTAGAATTGGTTTGGGTTGTGTGCTAATGCAAAGTGGTAAGGTCATAGACTATGCTTCTAGGAAACTCAATATGCATGAAAAGAACTATCTTACCCATGAGCTTGAAATAGCAACCGTGGTGTTTGCATTAAAGATTTGACGTTATTATTTGTATAGGGTGCATGTTGATGTCTTCACCGATCATAAGAGCCTTCAATATGTCTTCACACAAAAAGATCTCAACTTAAGGTAAGAAAGGTGGCTAGAACTCCTTAAGAACTATGACATGAGTGTGCGTTACCATCCAGGTAAAGCAAATGTTGTGGCAGATGCTTTGAGTCGTATATCTATGGTTAGCCTAGCTCATGTGGATGGTGGTGATAAGGAGATGACTATGTAGGTGCATAGATTTTCTAGATTGGGGGTGAGGTTGGAAGATGTGTATAATTGTATGGTTGTTGTTGATGGTTCAAAATCTTCTTGGGTTGGTGAGATGATAGCAAAACAAGATCTAGACTCCTCCTTGCTTGAATTGAAGGCCTTGGTGAAAGAGGGCAAAATAGAGGTTTTCTCCCAAGGGGGAGATGGGGCCCTTAGATACCAAGATAGGTTGTGTGCGCCATGTGTTAATGGTTTGAGGGAGAGAATTCTTGATAAGGACCATAACTCTTCTTATTCTATCTAGCCCGGTTCCACCAAAATTTATAGACTTAATGGATGTGTATTGGTGGGTAAGCATTAAGAGGGACATAGCTAAATTTGTTTTCGGTTACCATAGTTGTCAACAAGTCAAAGCCAAACATCAAAGGCCGGGTGGGCTAACCCAATACACAAAGATTCCTACTTGGAAGTGGGAGGTGATTAATATGGATTTTGTGGTAGGGTTTCCCAAGACTAGAAAAGGGTTTGATTCCATAAGGGTGGTAGTTGATAGGATGACGAAATCATCTCACTTTCTACCGGTCAAGACTACATATGGGGATGAGGAGTATGCAAGATTGTATATCCATTAGTTAGTGAGGTTACATGGGGTTCCTTTATCCGTATAGGATCGGGGTGCACAATTCACTTCACACTTTTGGAGGTCATTTCAAAAGGGTCTCGGTAACAAAGTTCACCTTAGTATGACCTTTCACCCTCAAATGGATGGCCAAACCAAAAGGACAATTCAAACACTTAAGGATATGCTTAGGGCATGTGTCTGGTTATGTATGCTCTTGAGAAGGTTAGGATGATTAGGGAAAGGTTGAAGACAACCCAAAGTCGACAAAAATCCTATGTCGATGTAAGAATAAGAGTCCTAGAACTTTAAATGGGTGATTGTATCTATTTGAAAGTTTCTCCAATGAAAGGTGTGGTCCATTTTTGTAAAAAGGGGAAGTTGAGTCCAAGGTATATTGTTCCTTGTGAGGTGATAAAAAGGGTTGGCAAGGTATCTTATGAGTTAAAGTTACCTAGTGAAATGAATTTGGTTCATCTGGTATTTTCCATGTATCTATGTTGAGAAAGTGTGTTGGTGATCCTAATGCCATTGTGCCTCTTGAAGTGGTAGGTGTTGTTTGGGATAACATGACTTATGAAGAGGTTCCGGTTCAGATCTTGGATAGGTAAGTAAAGAGATTGATGAACAAGGAGGTGGCATCCGTTAAGGTCCTTTGGAGGAACCAATAAGTCGAAAGTGCTACTTGGGAGGCTAAAGCGGATATGCAAAAGCGGTATCCTTATCTTTTCCACTCCACTCAAGCCTAAGGTACTAATTCCAAGTCCCCTATGGGATATCAAGTCTTATATGTGATGATGGTCATGCTCCAATAAGAAAGCTGTCACTATAAGTAATTAACCTAACCGAGGTTAGGGAGGAATCCACAGGGAATACAGGGCTTGACAATAAGATTTCAATACTAATCATTCCTAGTCTCTATAAATACAATATCTAGATGAGGGGGAGGGGGGTTGTTGTTGTTGTGATTCAAAGACAACTAAAAATAAACACTAATTAAAATTTGGTAAAACACTCAATTTTTGGGGCAACTTGGGAATTGTGTTCCCCCATAGCTCATTGACTCAATTACTCTAGGTAACATAACTTTGATCGGTGAATTGCATGCAGGACAGTAACTTAGGTTCTTCCAGCCCTCTTGTGAAGATGAAGGTCGAATTTCACCCTGATGCTTGGTCGACCACCATAGTATCCAACTAACCGTTACCTATTGTCCCAGTCAAACTCCCCTTGGTTAGGTTTGGTCGATTAGATGGGAAAACATCAATCAAATCCTGTCATCTACTTCCCTTTTCCTATTCGTCACTACCTTGGTTGGGATCGTGATAGTA
>JAABOM020031974.1:0-17318 GCA_011800125.2 Solanum clarkiae
TTTTTAAAATATTATATTTATTATATTTAAAGAGTGATTTAATAAAATTACACCTATTATTTACTATTTTTTAGTCCTTGTGCCAAGTCAATAAGGGATAAGTAAAGATAGACGGAGAGAGTACATATTATAAAAATATAATTTGTATCTAAATTTTAATATTTAAAAATTTTGAATGAACTTTGAGTTTGGATGTCTTATTATTTTTAATACTCTATTTAATTTTTAATTATTTTAATTTGGCCCAGGCCGACCCAACCCATATTGCAAAAGCCCCACAAATTAGCAGGTTTAATCAGGCCGGGCTAAAAATTCTATTTTTTTTAAATGGGCTCCAGAAATTATAGCCCAGCCCTGCTAAATCACGACTTAGGCCAGGTCTTCTTAATGGGCCTAGCCTATATTGACGACTCTAGCTACTTTTAAAGGTTTTAAACTTTTCCAAATGGATGTCAAAAGTACTTTTTTAAATGGATTTATTGAAGAAAAAGTTTTTGTAAAACAACCCCCTGGTTTTGAAAATCCAAATTTTTCTTATCATGTCCTTAAATTATCAAAAACTCTTTATGGAGTCAAACAAGCTCCCACAGCTTGGTATGAGCGCTTAAGTAAATTGCTTTTATCCCATGGTTTTTTCACGAGAAAGCATTGACACCACTCTATTTATTAAAAAATCCTCCCAGATAATATTATTATTTAAATTTATGTTGATGACATTATTTTCGGATGTTCTAACCCTGATCTGTGCAAGGACTTTGTCAATCTTATGCAGAGCTAATTTGAAATGAGTATGATGGTGAGCTAGCCTTCTTTTTAAGATTTCAAATTTTTCAAACTGATCAAGGGGTATTTATCTGTCAAAGTAAGTATGCTTTGTAACTTGTGCAAAATTTTGGTATGGAAAATACAAAATCTATTAGCACTCCCATGAGTCCCTTCTGCAATTTGGATCTTAATCCTAATGGTGAAAGTGTTTATGAATCTAACTACAGAGGTATGATTAGGTCTTTACTTTGTGTCACTACTATTCATCCAGACATCATATTTAGTGTATATAAATATGCTAGATTCCAATCCGCTCCCAAAGAGTCTCATTTAACTGCTGTGAAAAGAATAATTCTTTATCTAGTTGGAACTATCTCATTTGGACTATGGTACAAAAGATCCTCTGCACTTGATCTTTCTCGTTTTTCAAATGCATATTATGCAGATGACAAAGTAGATTATAAAGCACTAGTGGATCTTGTCAATTCCTTGGAAACTCTCTAGTTTCTTGGAATAGCAAGAAACAAAACTGCATATCTATCTCTACCATTGAAGCAGAGTATGTAGCCATTGGACTATGTTGTGCCCAGGTTTTATGGATAATTCATCAATTAAGTGATTATGATGTATTGTTAAACCTACTCAATTATTATGTGACAATTCTAGTGTCATTTGCTTGACTAAAACTCTTGTGCATCAATCTAGAGCCAAGCATATTGACATTAAGCACCATTTTATTAGAGATCATATTTTAAATGAAAATGCTGAAATTATTTTTGTAAATTTTGAAAATCAATTGGCTAATATCTTTACGAAACTACTTCTTTAAGAAAGATTTTGCTTTCTCAGAAAAGCTCTTAATATTATTTCAAAATTGGTTTAATTTTGGCAATTGTTACATGTTTTAATTGATTCATTTTTAGGTAATTATTACTTGCATTTATTGTTTGACTACCGTAATTATTGTTTTCCTTTTCAATTTTTATTTGCATGAATTCCCTTCTTAATTGCTCTCCCATTTCTCTCTCCTATTTGGCGGTTGTATGAAGACCTTTCCTTTCATATGTCAGTGCCTCTTCATTTTTCCCATGCTTTCCATTGTTTCACTTCATGTCTCTCTCTCTTCCTCTTCCCTTCCGTCTTTAATTAATCCCTTCTCCTTCACTTTCTCTAACTCCTTCTTCTTTACTGACCCTATGCCTCCCCAAAAAGGCTCTAACATCAAGGGAAAGGGCATTGCCCTCTCTCCTGTGTCCATTGATTCTGAGAATTCCTCCACCCCTACATCTCTCCCCTCCCCCACCTCTCCACCGTCCTCCATCGTCAAATGCTTTGCTCTTCCTCTTCACTCTAGGGATTCCAAGAAGAAGTGTCATTTTGATTTTGAAAATTCCCCGGATCTCAAAAATAATTTTTGATACTCCTCAAACAAAACTCTCTTTCAATTTTTGAAATCCAAGACTGTGATACATGAGCGCATTGTTGATCTCAACCTCCTTCTCTTCATTTACTGCCCTATTAAAGAATTTTTTGAGTATTAGGGTTGGGCAAATCTCTTTTCATCCCCTCTGAAAATTGTGTATGAACCCTTAGTCCGTCTCTTCTATGCAAATCTGCGTTTCTCTAGTGGAATATCTTGTTTTGGGTAAACAAATCTTCATTGACCCTGACATCTTTGATGATATCTTTGGTATTTCTTGTTCTGGTTTCTGTGATTCATTCAAAAACTCTTGGACCTCTGATTTTGAAGTCTCTTTTGAAGAGGCAAAAAAGGCTCTTTCTTCCAACTCCTCTGGACCCTGTCCTTAAAATATTGGTCCTAATGATGTCTCTTCTGAGGTATGAGTCCTTGCTCACATCGTGGAAACCGCTCTTCTGCCTAGGGCTAGCTCATTCTCTACTCTGTTGGTGCATGACACTTTTTTTTACCTACTGTCTCCTGTAGAAAAAATGGTTCAAACTGTCCATCTACATTCTTAACTACATGATTGACTCCACTATTGATCCCCTCAGTCTACCCTATGGAATGATCATCTCTCGAATTCTGGAAGCCAACATGGTCTATTTTGACAGTATCCCCTCCATCACTGTGAAGCAATACTATAACTCTAGGACTTTTGGGAGTATGGGATATGTCCTCTCCAATGATTCCTGGATCCTTAAAACTAATGCAACTATTGATGCTCCTCATGATTCTCCTGATTCATCTCCACCTGCTACTGTGCCCTCTCCTTCTTTGGACAGTAAGATGGTTGAAGAACTTCTCTCCAATGTCTCTGGCATGGATGCAAAGTTTGAAGCTCTCCAGGACCTTCTTCTCTCAAATTACCATACGATTGACACCATTGCTGACTCTATTGAGAAGGTCCGGGCCATTGCTAAGAAAACTGGTGTATATGTGGCTAAAATTTGTCTGAAACTGGATCAAATGATCAAGGAAGTTGTCAAAGTTGTTGAGAAGATTCAGACCAACATTGATGCCTTATCTACCTCCTTAACCAATCATTTTGATAATCTGAAGATCACTACTATCAATACCCTGACTTCCTTCCTTCGACCCCGTGGAGAACTGCCTTTGTTTATGTTTTTACTTTTGCTTTTTAATGATGTAATCTGTGTTTTGTTGTGAACACTATAATTTTTCGCTATGCTATGTTATCTGCATGTTTACTTCTACTGGTTGTTATACTCTATTGTACTCTTCTCTCTTGTTTTGCTACTTCTTTTTTGCTGATGTCAAAGAGAGGAGAAATTAGGCATATACAAATAGTCGACTAGCACTAGACAAATGATACAAAAGCACAAATTCAAGAGGAGTTTCACTATGCAAACAGTCGGGGAGAGGAACTTAGTCAACTTACATTTCAGGGAAGTTACCTACATCTCTACTATTGTTGTCATCATCAAAAAAGGGGAGATTATTAGTGCTAAAATTAGTTTGATTGATGACTAAATCACAGGTAATGTATCAAAAAGGAAACAGATCTATACAAGGACTAAACAACGTGCAATAATTGGAAAACTCAAGTCTTAAAAGGAAAGGCGCATCATCACAAGATTAAAGCTTGGCACAAAAGGAAGGAGAAGATCTGCTACTGACTTAGCAAATCAAAGACTTGACAGAAAATCAGTAACAAGAATAGATCCCTTATCAATGGGAAGATCTTCTCTAATATTCAACAAATCAATCTTATCAACTGGAAGATTGTTCGATGATTCAGCAAATCAATCAGAAGATCAGCACCAAGAAAAGATCATAAATTGAAGACAATTACCACTGAAGATTCGGATCAGAAGCTTAAACAAGGAAGAAGATCTAATCTAGTTGTGCTTGTCTAAAAGTCTTGCCTTATTATTGGAAAGATGATCCATCAAAGCCTCAATCCAAGGATCAATTCCCTTGGAATGTCATCTTTTCAATAAAAGGAGGCATCCAGGATATCTTAAGACTTATACAAGCATGCTGCTATTTCAAGCCCTCTTCAATATTCTTCATCTTTAAAAAATCATTATAATCTTTAGTTGTTGTTACTGTGAAAAAAAAAAGAGAAAAGAAGAAACATTGAAAAGAGAGATCTGTATCAACAGAAAAAGAAAAACAAAAAAAGAGAGAAAAAATTCAAGTGTTTATTTAAATTTCCTATATCTGTTACTCCATTAAAAGCTTGAAAATATATCTCTTGCAACCCAAGGGGACTGGACCTAGGATTCACATTGAATCTAAACCAGTTCAAAAATATCCGGTATTAGATTTTTCTTTTACGTACTTTATTTTCTATTTACTTATATATCTGCTCTAATTAGTCAACTGTCACTTATACTAGTTAACTATCTGAATACAAACTTAAGAAAAATAAAAGGAAAAAAATTCAATACACCCCACCCTCTTGCACTTTCAAAACAGCTAATAGACTTGTGTTTAAGAAGTTGTATAAGTGATACTGTCTTATCAAGTAGGAAGTACCATTGCTGGAAATATTGGGAGGCATTGAAGAAGTTGTTGTTTCAAATACACAGATTTCACGTCCAAACTTTTCTTTTGCAGCAGCAAGCTTTGCCTGAATTTACCTATTGAAGCAGAAAAGTTATAATTCACTACCTTGAGAAAAAAATATTTTCATGCTTAGTAATAGACAGAGCTTTTCTCTAATTTTAGCTTTTAAGGATGTAACTGAAGTAAAGCCAGATGTATTTACACAAAGGGGAATAACTAACTTTACAACAGATATTAGAACTGAATTTGGCAGCTTTTTTTTTTGTATGGGACTTGTTTATCATTCTTTGCATTTACAGCTACAAGTTGAGTTTACTGTAACTCATTGTGACACTGTTTCTACAAGTTCAATAATTTTAATAAAGTGCTAATCTATTCTCTTCCCCATGAACAGTTTATTATTTCATTTTTAAATCTTAATTTTTTTTCCTGTTATTGACAATAGATAATAGACATGTTGCTTCATCGCAACCTCTTGCACATTTCTCAAAGTCCCTTCCGCTACAAGATCTTACAAATGGTTAGCTTTATTTGGTCCTTATTTTAAGTTTGGATACAATAATTATCTATATTTATCTAGAAGATTTCAATTTTATGTTTGTCTGGAATCTTAGTTGATTAATGACTGATTGTTTATCCACATGCACCAAACAAAAGAAGCGTAAAAACCTCATAATTAATTAGATTACAGATTTAAGTCAAGAAACACAACTGGATTTAAATTGTGCTCCAGTTGATGATTGTAACATATGAATCTCCTCATATTATCACTATTAAAATTTGGCCATATTATCATAAAGTCGTTGATTGTTAATTTATTATTTTTATCACAACTCATTAAATAATATCTTTTATCTTTTATAATGACAGATTTTCGAAATTGTTTGTCCCCAAATACAAGGCAGAAGGGTAAAGAAATTTTGGTGAATGAGAATACCGCTTCAAATATTTTTAACGTGCAGCCTGAAAATTTCAGTTCCAATGTTTCTACGCCACAATATTTTTTAAGTTGCTTTTGTGAGTTAGATCCTTTATAATAATAATCATTACTACATTAAAATATCAAGAAAATATTTTAAAATTTCTAACTCCAAGTTATTGATTACTTACTTTACGCTAAAAACGTACTCATCATGGGTATCCAAAATCAAGAACAACAGCTTGATTTAAAATCGTGCACCTTGCCATGAAGGTAAATTTTGATAAAAGAAGCTTGATGTCTATTGTATATTATATTATTGAGCTATAATAGTTTTACATTTTAAAAATAACTGTCTTCATTTTGCATTTTAAGAATGGCCATGTAAGATTGATTTATATAATTTGTTAATCCATAGCAGGTCAAAAAGATGAAGATCATTGTGAAGGTATGTGCATAGAAATTAAGATCACTATTAATTTTTTTATTTAAAACTGAGAGTTAAAATTAGTATCTTGATTGTGACTTGATTTATTTATTATGTATTATTTAAATGATAAAGTTAACTGTGGGAGCGTTTGTAATGAAGGTAAGTACTAATATTTAATCTTCTCTATATGAAAGTAATGGAGTAGGAAATCATAAAAGCAGTAACTTAAATCGTATAATTGTTTTTCATTAATAGAGTATTGAGATATTGAAAATGCTACTTATGAATGTGAAAATTGTGGAGCATAATTTTGGTACGAAGAAAGAATCAACAGGCATTATAATTCTAAAAGATCAGTGTACTCTTTGTGTTGTGGTCATGGAAAGATAAAGTTGTCAAAGGCAGTCGAGCCTCCTCAAATTCTACGAAAATTGTTGTTTGAATGGGGTTAGAGAAAATATCTCTTTTGCTCTTATTATAAAAAAAAATTATTTGCATTTTATATGGTAATTCATTCTCCATTTCATATTTTCTGTAAGTTCTAAAAGCAATCACTTTCACGAGAATATTAGGAGGTATAATTCTGTGTTCTAATTTAAATCTATAGGAGGAAAGATTGATGCATCTGTCAATCAAACATAAGGACCAAGAATATTTAAATTATTTGAATAAAATTATCATAAAATTGGAAGTTTATTGCCACTTGAGGGATCCATTCCAAAATTTCTGCAACTATATATTCATGACATGGAAAATGAAGTGCAAAAGAGAATTTATGTTGTGAGGTTAGTATTATTATCATTCTTGAATTATAAAATGTAGATAATAGTTTAGATAAAATGACAATGTTTGTTTGCGCAGTCGAGGTCAAAATATAAATAAACTTCATGCTGAGATTGTTAATTATCTAAAGCAAATGCTTGATTGCCACAACGTTTTAGTTAAGAAATTTAGAATGGTAAGAGATAGATTTCAAGAAAATAGAAGCTCTAATATTAAACTGAGGTTAATAGGCAAAAGAGACATCGATAAAAGAAGATAAAACTTACCAACAGTTTCAAAGGTAGCTGCTTTGGTAGTAGGAGATTTTGAACTATCTAGATGTGATAAAGATATTATTATCGAATGTCAATCTGGACAATTACAACGGATTAATGAACTAAATGCAACATATTGAAGCTTGCGATATCCTTTACTTTTCCATATGGTGAAGATGGTTATAGAGAGGATATTATTCTTGATGGACATGATGAAATAATTGGAGGAAGGCAACGTGTTAGCATCCGAGAATATTTTGCTTACAAAATTCAAGATAAGAAGGATGAAGTTTCAACAAATTTTATCTTCAAGAAGATTATTTCAAAAATTCATGGTTGACGCATATACAATGATTGAATCTTCTCGATTGAAGTATATTAGGTTTAATCAAAAGTGTTTGAGAGCTCATATGCATTAAGGGTTAGAAGATACACTTTTATGTGGAGAAATTAATCTATATTCTCAAGAGATCATGATCCTACCAACAAGCTTCACAAGAGTCAGAAGGTGCACGATACAAGTTTCAAAATTATCGAGATGCTATAGCAATATGCAAATGGGCTGGCTATCCTGATCTTTTCATCATATTTTACTTGCAATTCAAAATGACTAGAAGTTTGTAGAAATCTTGAGGACTATACAGATATTTTATCTAGAATTTTCAAAATCAAATTGGATCGATTAATAAAGGCCTTGTGAGATAGTCAAATTTTTGATAGAGTAAAAACAGGTATATTTAATTGCTCGTTTACATATTTGTAAAAATTTTCATTAGTTACTATGTTTAAATGTGAATTTCAACTATATACTATTCTAATTTTTATTTTTGATGCAGTGATTTCTATAGTTGGGTATCAGAAATGAGGATTGCCTCATGCTCACATCCTACTTTTTCTTCATGAGCAAAATAAATATCTAAATGCCAAAGATATTGATAGAATTATTTCTGCAGAAATGCTAGATCAATTGATTGATCCTCATTATTATAAAGTAGTGCAATTATTTATGATGCATGGTCTGTGTGGTTTTGCTATAAATCATTCTCCTTGCATGCAAAATGATAAATGTACAAAGCACTTTTCAGAAAAATTTGTTCAGTCAATCACAATTGATGAAGATGGTTATCCTATTTATAGAAGAAGGATAATGACAAAATCATCAAGAAAGATGGTATTGACTTGGACAATAGATACGCTGCCGCATAAATTAATTTTTATTATTAAAAGATGGTGCTCATGAATAATTATGGAGTTATGCAAGATATATAATTGATCTGCTAAGATATAGTTATTTGAAGTAGTAAATTAAACATAATTACATATATATTTGAATTTATCTCATTATTATAAGAAATAATATGGTTACAAACCTTTGACAAAATCAAATAATGTTAATTATTATTTTTTACTATTTTATAAATTATTATAATCTGAGAAGAGTTTTTGGATAACAAGGCAACAGTTGGAGGCTTGAGAACCTGCTATTCGCCTAGAGAAGAGTCAATTATCTAGGTTGATAGTGTTTAACAATGAAATAGTATATGGGAAAGAAGAACCTAGAATAATATACACTGGTTACTCCAGTATAGATTACATTTCAGCTATATGGATGTCAAAGCAGAATCATCAAAAGTACTTGAGAGGTACTTTCAACTCCTAACAATGCTGATAACTCGGACAATTTATATATAACTTCTTAGACACCTAAAAATTGTTGAGAGCTCAAAACGTTTATGTACTTCTTAGATGCCTAAATGCATAAAATATGAATTGACAATCACCACATGGATAAGCCAAAGTTGCAAAGCATAGGTAACTAACTAGAACTTATTAACTAACCAAGAGATCTACTTGAGCCGCTCCTTTAAACATAGCTTTAAATATGACTCCTGTATAGTAATCAAAGCCTCTTGCAAGGCTCAAGTCAGAAAACCACTTTATCAATACACTTGGACTTCTCAAGAGCTTTAAGCATAATCTCCAATTCATCCAAAGCAACTGAAGATTTACTGTTTAACAAATAACTGTGTTCCTGATTGAGCTTAGATAATTATTCCACAAGGATTGATGTGCTGTCAAATTACAGCACATTTGATGCCTAAAACAAGGGATTTTGTGAGTTCTTAAAATGACTTTTTACTGTTTTGATGGTTAGGTTGGCATTATTTTGAAGAAAAATTGTAGATTTTGCTGAAGCATAAGTCATACAAGCCCTCCTATGAGTTCTACGAGTCGTAGGTTATGTCGTAGCAGAAATCAGAGACCAAAATAAAAAATCTACCAAGTGAAATTCACCCCTACGAGCCCAGCCTATGAGTCCTAAGACACACTACATCTCGTATAAGTGGACTCTTAGCAAGTATCAAAGAGCCAAAATGTTGGACCAAAAACTAAAGACCAAGACTATGAGACCAATATACGAGTCGTAGCTCGAGTAATGAATTGTACCTATGGGTCATATCAATTCAACCCAAGATGCCATGAACCTTATACGAGACCACGATTACAACTCATAGGCCAACCTATGAGTCGTAACTGCGAAATTTATCAGATGCCAACTGTCTTTTCTGCATAATTCCTAAGGTTGTTTTGTAAATTCTATAAATAGTTTAAGTTAGGTTTTTAAAGGGGGTTCGAACAGTAGACATTTCTCTATTACATTTTGAAGCTTTTATTAGATTTTTAGAGTAGATTATTGTTCTCTTTGGGAAACCCATTTTGGGGATTGCAAATCTTGCTTTGTACTCATTGTTGATCAATCAAGCTTGTGGGTTTGCAATTCGTGGTGCTTATCTTCTCCATTATGACTATTATGTGCATTCTTGTGTGTTTTATCTTAGCCATAAGTAGCTAAACACCCACAACTTTGGGTTGTGGAAACCATGGTTAGTTGACTTGAGATGACTTAGGTTTTGTGCATGTCTATGATTGGGGTTTTGCATGTATTGTTTATTTCCCTTCATGATTAATGTTGTTTGGTGGTGGCCAACACCAAATCCTGCCTACTATCATGATCCCGACCAAGGTAGTGATGAATAAGAAAGGGAAAGTAGATGACAGGATTCGATTGATGTTTTCTCGTCTAATCGACCAAACCTGACCAAGGGAAGGTTGAATGGGACAATAGGTAACGGTTAGTTGGCACACTATGGTGGCCGACCAAGCGCCATGGTAAAATTTGACTTTCACCTTCGCAAGAGGACTGGAAGAACCTAAGTTACTATCCTACATGCAATTCACAGATCAAAGTTATGTTACCTAGGGTAATTAAGTCAGCGATCCATGAGGAACACAATTCCCAAGTTGCCCCCAAAATTGAGTGTTTTCTAGAATTGTAATTAGTGTTCATTTTTAGTTGTCTTTGAATCACAACAACCCCCTCCCCCATATAGAGATTGTAGTTATAAATACTAGGAATGATTAGTAATGAAATCTTATAGTCAAGCCCTATATTCCCTATGGATTCGATCTTAACCTCAATTAGGTTAGTTACTGATAGCGACCACTTTATTATTGGAGCATGACCATCATCAAAAATTATGGTGAGCTTGCCGGGGAATACGACTAGGTTTTGACTTGAATTCACTATTAGTTAGTTCTAGTATTGATTTAGAGTCTCTTGTACTTTAATTTTGTTTTGTTTTTATTGTTTGATTTCTTTTGCAGGGTGTACTAGGTTGTATTCCTAACACAAGGAGCCAAGGCAATCCCTTTGCTCCACTAAATTTGGAGATCCATTGACTATCAAGAAGGATGGCTCGAGTGAATGAGGGCATTGAGGTTGAGAAGGATATGCATTCGAGTGAGCAAGACTTAAGAAGAGAGGAGGATCCACCACCAAGGGTTAACAGGCCACAACTTAGAGATTTCAATGCAAATGCCTATGGATGGAATCAATACTGATTAAACCCTATGGCAATGGATGTTACCAGTTCGATAGTAATGCCCCTTCTACTGGTAGTTGCTAAGTTCACGGTATCGAGTGGATTGCTCTAGATGCTCCAAAATCGTGGCCTATTCACAGGGTTACCGTGAGAGGATCACCACCGTCATCTCCCAAATGTCTTCTTCGTGTGCAAAGTTTCATGGGGACATAAAATATTTCTATTGATGTTGTTGGATTGAGGGTGTTTCCATTGTCACTGATTGGCAATGTAGCTGTATGGTTGTCTGAACTTCCTCCAGGCTCCAAGTACCGTCACAAGTTGGCTGAGCTGTAGAGGGTGTTCCTAGAAAGATATTTCCCAAGGTCGAAGAAATTGATGCTTAAGGACCAAATTAATAACTTTGAACAATTGCCTGGAGACTCTCTTAGCACTACATGGGAGAGATTCACAAAATGCTTAACCCTGATCACAAAAATGTTGATGATGCTTTGGTCAAGATCTTCTGTAGAGCACTTAATGATAATAGCAAAGCTTGCCCCAACACGATCATGGGAGGTGTTTTTCTTGATCAACCGTTTGAGCTAGTGGCCGAAAGAATGGAGCAAGTGGTGAAGACCAATAGGGTCATAGTAAGCATGGTAATTCAAAGAGTTCTTGTGCGGTTACCACAAATAGTGAGAAGGATAAAGTGAATGAAGAGATTATGGAGCAACTTGCTCAACTCCGTACGAACATGGATTTGGTTTTGAAGCAAAACCAAGCTAGTATGAAGGCAATAGCTCATCAACCCCCAATTACTCTTGCGTATGATGATCAATTCTTTGATGAGGATACATGTTATGTAAGCAACCAAGGAGCAGGTTTCCGGAACAACCCCCAAGGTTCCAATTTGGACTATTGGAGGTAAGGTTCTGGGAATCAAGGTCGGAACTTCAATCGTGATGGGATGTATAGAGATAACCGGGGTGGATACTATGAGAGAGAGAGTTCCAGATGCAGAATGGAGGAGAAGAGAGGGCTACAGAAACGATCCTTATGTGCCACCACACAATCGTGATGCTAGATCAAGCAATTCTAAGATCGAAGATATGTTTGAAAAGTTATTGAAGCGAGCAGACCATCAAGATGAGACCTTAATGGTAATGAACGAAGATATCTCAAGTATTAACCAAAAAATAAGTCTCACTCGGTGGTAATCAAGCAACTCGAACAACAGTTTGGGCAAGTGTCTTCACAATTGAACTAATGCCAAAAGGGCACCCTACCAAGCAATATGGTTCAAAATCCTAAAAATGAAGGGCATTGCATAGAAGTGATGAATCGGAGTGGCAAGAGCACAATATATCTCCCTATGCTGGTTCTTGCGGATAAAGTCGATGAGAAGAGTCTTAGTGGTGAAGTTGAAGTTGAAGGAGAAGATCCGAAGGGTGTTGGGATGCAATAAGAAGAGATAAGGGAGCATGAAAAAGTGAAATCCATCCCAAAACCTCCTCTTCCTTTCCCTCAAAGGATCAAGAAGAAGGAAGAGGAGGGTAAATTCAAACACTTCCTCTCAATATTGAAGCAACTCTCCATCAACATCTCTCTCCTAGAAGCATTGGAGAAAATGCTCGGAAATACTAAATATATGAAGGATTTAGTCAACAAGAAACGTACTTTGAGCCAAGACTTCTCACAAGAACTCCAATAATGTAGTGAAATTATGACTAAATGCCTTGCTCAAAAGCGAGAGGACCCAGAGGCATTCACCATTCCTTGCACTATCGGCGGCGTTGGATTTGCAAGAGCATTATGTGACTTAAGAGCAAACATCAATTTAATGCCTCTTGCTGTATTCAAAATGCTTGGCCTTGGTACTCCTACCCCAACACGAATGAGGTTTCTTATGGCAGATCGAACCATTAAAAATCCAGAGGAAATCCTTTTGGATGAGCTTGTTAAAGTCCATAAGTTCATCTTTTTGGCAGATTTTGTGATCCTCAACTGTGAAGTTGATTTTGAGGTGCCCATCATTTTGGGGAGACCTTTTTTGGCCATTGGGAGATCACTAGGGGATATGGATTCAGATCATCTGTGGTTCAGGGTTAATGATGCAGAAGTTGTGTTCGATATTGGTCAATCCATGAAACACCCAGATGAATGCAAAAGTGAGGCGTGGACACTCGATGATTGCTGACAAAGAAAGATGACAAAGTCGGGCCGCGATGTTAAAAAAGGAACTTCTTAGGAGGCAACCCAAGCATTTTGATGATTATTTATTTATTTGATACATAGGGTAGTAGTAGTTGTTTGTTTTAAATTATAAGACAATGATGCAATTGTAATAATTTTGAGGATTTCTGTGCTTTGAGACTTGGTTTGCAGGAAAGAATTGGAAGAACTGAAGATCTAAAAAAATTAGACTTGGAGCAACTCCTACACTACGACTCGTAATCATGCCTTGTAAGGGAAACAGTAAGTATCTGAAGTTGGCACATACACTAGGAGCCAACCTTGCGATTTTTAGGATCCCCTACGAGTCGTAAGTGGGGTTCGTAGTGCTCAAGTATGATTCCTCAGGTTTTGTATGAGACTGAAACCTACGAGTTGTAGGACGACCTATGACTCATAGTCAGGGTCTCATAGCCCGGATCTGCAGTTTTTAAAATCTAACCCGATTTGCTTATAAAAGGGGTCAAAATTAATTTTGACCCCCAAATTCAATTCTTAAACCCTAAAAGGCGGCAAGAAACCCTCTCCCATCACTCACATCATTTTTTCGACCAAATTCCCACCTACCCACATCATTTTCCAGCAAGGATTCCGGCAAGAGTATCAATTTTATGGTTTCGACGCGAATTTCACTCCTCTTTACTTTGGTTTAATTCTCAATCTGATTGGTAAGTTCTTTGATTTAATTTGTCAATCTTTGGTGATGACCATTGTTCCCAATATGAGTATAAGTCTAGTTGATCATGTTTAAACAAGCCTGACATTGATTGATAAGCTAGACTTGTAACCTAGGGTTTATAGGCCTTCGAAGAATTGGGTTGTTGACTGAACCTTGTAGAAAATCTTGAGCGGGTGATTATGAGTATGAAATTTGTAGTGTTTGATATGTAATTTATTAATGTTGCTCATGTATGGGTTTGAATGGTTGTCAGAATTGCACCTTAGGTGGTATGGGGGTCATTGCCTATGCTTGAATATGTGGGTTCTACTGAATCATTGTAAATGGTGATCGCACTTCCTTGGGATGTTGTGAATATGTCAAGAATGAGTTTAGATTATTGATTGCTTTCAGTTAGCTTGACGTTTGGTTGAACTAGTTTTAACTCTTAGGGATAATAGTCATTTAGATTGTCGATGCTAATATGGAATTGATTATGTGCTATTTAGTCGTTCTTTACTCTTATTTGAATGATTAAGTTAAATATGGTGTTGAATTTGTGCTTGGTGTGGGAAATACTTAGGCATTGCAGGTGACTTCTATTCTCTGCTATGAGGCAATCCTACGACTCGTAAGTTCCTATACGAGTCATAGTGGCCCCTCGTAGAAAGCATAAGTCACCTGTAATACCTTCATATTTCTCATACGAGACCCACATACAATTCGTAGCACTTGGTATAACTCATAGGGAGGGTCTCGAAAACTTTGCTAAGTTTTGAAAATGTTTCTGGAAATAGGTACGAGACCAGGACTATGACTTGTAAGCCAACCTATGAGTCATAACTGCATCTTGTATCTGTGATCAGAAAGCATTTTTAAAGGCATAATTGGTTGTACGAGGCTAGTATACGACTCGTAGGTTACCCTACGAGGCATAACCGCACTCGTACCTGTATATCTACAGTTGCATCAATGCACAATTACTTATTAGTTGTTTTTGTTTCTTGTTCTTTCTGGAGTATTTCATTGGATCAAACATCTTGGACTGAATTGTTGCTTTGTGAGTTGTTTGCAGATAAAATGCCTCCAAAATA
This sequence comes from Solanum clarkiae, assembly GCA_011800125.2. NCBI lineage: Eukaryota > Viridiplantae > Streptophyta > Magnoliopsida > Solanales > Solanaceae > Solanum > Solanum clarkiae. Next base: position 14,996 of record JAABOM020031974.1, read on the forward strand.
CAAAAGGGCAATTCAAGCTCTCCAATGGAGGTTGCAGGATGAATCCTCTCACACCTAACAATCTGAGGGCTTTGTGGAAGTCCATAGAGTTAGGTTAGACCCGGAGGTCAATAAACGTCAGACTCGAGCACTCGCAGCTCAGACACCCATGGAAGTGAGTAGTTCCTCCTAATCTGAAGAGGAGGAACAACAGGGCAAAGGCGATGGGTCAGGTAGCAGCTTGCCAAGGATGACCCCCTCACACTTAGGTACAGAGTCAGAGTCATAGGGCACTTCTCATCAGGAGGAAGTCCAGTCCCATCCCCCAGCCAACCGCAGCTGGTGCATCCCTGGGAAGAAGAAAATATACGACAAATGGTTGGAGCCAAAAGGGCAACGCAAGTCAGTTCGACAGTTTCATAAGGAGTCCGGCTGAATGCATCGGGCTCAGATAAAGTGCCCGGTTCAGATGTTGGGTTGGATTAGCATGGGCTATGTTGTACCACACAACAATTGGGAAAATATGCCCCTTACGTAGTCCGTGAGTTCTATGCAGTGTACCTTGCTACACTCCGTCGGGAGTTGCCAAAGAACAAAAGACTAATTGAGCGCAGCCGAGGCGACGGGTGGTGACAGTCCGGGGGAGGAGAGTTGATATCTCAGAGGAGACAATTCGATGAGAGCAGTTTAGGCCTACTTATACAGCCCCTCAGTCCACCACGGAGTACGATAGCTGTATTGAGAAAATGAGGACAACGGTGACTGGGAAGGACATCAGGGCTAGGATGGAGCTTCTACGGTGGATCGCTAGCCAGATTTGTGAGGAGGGTGTTGAGCCGACGTGGGTCACAAACCATGCAAATGTTATAGTAAAAGCCCACCTCTCATTCCGGGCCAAGTTGTGGTGGTCTATTATACATTGGCGTATTAGGCCAACTTTTATGGATAATGTGATCACCCTCGAGAGAGTGGTATTATTGGCTAGCCTTCTAGCTGGGTATGCTATAGATTGGGCCCAAATCATTTCAGAGCAGATTCTCGAGGCTACAGCTTAGACGATCACCTTATTATCATTTATTCATCGACTAGGCAGTGCAGTAGGTGTTCCTATTGACCCTCATCGGGGCTTTCATGTAGAGACCATACGCACTATGGATCCCAGCCTGATAAAGGCTGATGAGAACCTAGTGGCCTTACCTTGAGCTATCCCACCTCTTATCCAGAGTCATTTCTGGTCGAAACACAAATTGCAGGTTCACCTCCAGCTCCTACGGGTACTACTCCGGCTACTATAGAGCCTATACCGACAACCGAGATCGAGTCTACACCATCCACCAGCACCCCAGTACCAACATCAGCTACATTTTAAGTTGACCCTCTTTTCTCTGTTATTGCTTTTAAGACTTTATTGCTCAGGGTGGCTGTAGTGGAGGGCAGGCTGCGAGAGTTATCAGCATAGGTCCGGCCATTGATTGATCAGACTGTTCGGGATGCCGAGGAGAGGATGTGGCATTTGCTCGAGATTTGGTTGATGATAGAGTCCGAGCGGTTGATGCACGAATCAATGTGTTCGATACTAGAGCCAGAAGAGGCTTGAGGGTGCTAGGCCTGCCGACATGAGTGCGGTGACTGATGAGTTGTCCAGGTTCAACACCCACTTGTTGCAGCTGTTGGAAGCCCCTGTTCCAGCCCCAAAGGTAGCATCAGTAGGTGATGAGGCATTTGATTGGCTCACCGACCATTCTGACACCCTCTAGAAGAGGCCCCTTGAGCATGCTGATCCAGAGCCAACCCCGAAGAGACCGAGATCTGAGGAGGAGGAGCCTATACCTGAGGAGGTGGTGCAGGAGTCACTTTTGTTGGCGGCTATTAAGAGAGAGAGAGCACAACACACCGCACCTGGATAGGGTACTTCAGCAGAGGAAGAGAGGCAGACTCAGGACCCTGCAGACCAACTCGAGACTGGTGCATGAGAACCATGATGTTTGACCACTTTTATCCCCAACTCATACTTTTCTTTATGGATACTCTATCATTTTGATAGAAAATATTGTTTTTATTTTGGTTTTTATGGATGTTCTTGTTGGATAATATTTTTATGTTGGTTTTGGATATTAGTTTTGGTTAACTGTTAGTTTTGAATGTACGTATATTTATGTTATGTTTTCGTATGTTAGTTTTTTCTTTGTCTTGTTATTTTAAGGACAAAGTATCCTATTTTGGTGGGGGTGGTGGAAGTTATGGATTAAGATGAAGTCTGAGTAGCCTCAAGTCCATAACTTCCCCTATTTTTTATCTCAAGGTTTTCTTGTCATGCTTCTTTTTCCTTGTGGTTTATTTTTCT